>VUQR01002793.1:62193-76596 GCA_015108515.1 Hemichromis elongatus
TTCTTTATTCCTATTTGTGTTTTTTATTATATCAATAAAAGAAAAACTGTTTCATTCAAAAAATAATGGTAAATCTGAGCATCAATGTGAAATTTTGTTAAAACTTTAAATGATCAGAAACAAAGAAAACAAAGTAAGTTAAACTAGAGATGACATTAGCAGTGTTATATAGTTGCAGTTTATCTAAAGCAGGAATGTCAAACTTATTTAATATTGTGGACCACATTCAGCTCACTCTGATCTTAAGTGGGCCGGACCAGTGAAACACCGCTTTCTGTCAGTGTAAAGAAGTTTAACTACACTTTTAATCCCAGATCACAAGAAAAAGAAGTTCACTTCTAGCAGTATGTCTCAGTCTTTCCACACGATAAACCAATGCTGCTGTAGTAAATGAAAGAAATGTGTCAGCATGACTGTTTGGGCTTAAACGATAAGAAATGTGTAAAATTAATTTACAATTAATTGTAAAACTAAACTCACAGAAAATGTTCTTTTATTGTGGACCCATTGTAAAAAAAACAAACAAACAAATCTCTGAGTACAATCAATAGTGAAAAACTTATAAAAACTCATTTAAAAGTCCAGAAATGTAAGCTCTCCTTCACATTTACTCGTCATGCGGTGGTCCGGACTGGAGTCTTTGCTGCCTCCCCCGGGCCTTATGTTTGACACCTCTGGTCTGAGGAGAGGAGATGGTGCTAAGCCAGCATCCACATCCAACAGGCTAGACTTCCCACTGGCATCAGGATCTCCTCGAATAAACGCTGGTCTCTTTTTTTTTATTGGGGTCCAGGCGGGACTTTTTTTTTTCTGTCAGTGTTTCAGTGTAACTGAGCCTCTCTCTGGCTGCTGCATCAGAGCGCCTCAGCGCTCAGTCGGGATTTTACGCACACGTCACAGGAGAAATGAGAACAAGAGACTACTCTGTGCTGTCTTGTCTTGTCGTGGACACAAAGCAGCAAGAGTGACACTCACAAATTGTTAGAAAATTTCAAATTATTTGGCATTTATTCCTCCTGGCGCCGCCGTGGATGTGTAGTGCCAAAACACAAAAAATGTCTCTGCAGTCTTCCTGGTGGCGCGCCTGTTCCTCGCCTTCAGCGCCAAGATCGTGGAGCGTTTGCGTGCCGCTGGCTTTCCAGCACCTCCAACAATTTGCTGGATTTTAACAGAGGAAAGTATCCTGTGAACGATCAAATCTGTTTTTAAGAACAAACGTCACTTTTGTTCTCAGAAGCATTATTTAAGAACGCAAAGGAAACTTGGTTTTTGTTTTTCGGTGGATGCGCACTTGGGCACAGCAACATCCTGAGAAGAAACTTGGAGATGCCCCACAGAGTCCACGTCCTGCTGGTGCTGCTGGTGCTGTCGCTGTGTCGACCGGCAGCAGCGAGCCGGGCAAGAAAGAAAAGCGTCAGGACGCGGTCCTGTCTGGACCTGCCGGAGGAGATTTTGGAGCAGATGTTTGGACAGCTCTCGGTGGGAGTGATGAGCGCTTTCCATCACGCTCTGCAGCTGGAGCCGCAGGACAAACTTAACCTCACCTGCCCGACCACCGCACGGGTCCCGACCGACGGCAAGACCCGCCTTCCGATCAACCTGCTCAGCATCTCCCCCTGGGCCTACAGGTGAGAGCAGGAGGGACGCTTGTCCGCTCCGATGAAACATTCACATCTGCAATCACGAAACACCACTATAATCAAAATAGCGATAAGGAGGCAATAACAACATTTATTGGGATGTGCTATGATTTGCTTTAGAAACAACTGGAAGACAGAAAATCGCGCATGCTCACATATTTTACATTTAGAGAACTGAACAAACAGATCCGTGACTTTGTCAGCCGTGGGTTCACGGTATAATTAAAGTAGATATTTTAAGTTGTTGCGCTTTCAGGGTAACTACATCATCGCAGCTACTGGAAACTTTCTTTAGCACCCCAACTAAAAAGTGCACACAAATCGAGAAACTTAAACTGAGCTCTTTTGTCTCCTTTAGTCCTATTTTGTCCTTAAAAAAATCAGTTTTCTAAAGAAAAACATGTAACAGCTGATGATTGGTGAGTTAATTTCTGGTGTGCACGGGCTCTCTCCGGCTACTCTGACTTCCTCCCACAGTCTAAAGATGGGTTTGGTTAATTGGTGAGGTGTAAATAGGGACCAGTCCATAAGCTGTCTCTTGCACCACGACAGCTGGGATAGTGAACGGATAAAGTCAACGATAGCATTTTCTTAAATATCTGAGCCAGACTGCTTTATTAATACCATCTGCAAAGAAAGTCAACGATCTCTTCTGCCAAAGAATTAACACCTCCTTTGGCAAAATGACAGCATTTCTATGAAACACTTTGTTTAGCAGTTGTTGTTTGGAGCATTTATTTGTTCCTGCAGAAGGAACTAGCTCTGGGAAATTCTTGGGCCATCTTCCACGCTCTGCTCTGGGACAAACACTGGCCAAACCTTCTGCTTCTAGACCCTCGGGAAGCGTAAGCAGTGTTGTTATCCTGTTACAGCAGTCATTCTGTGAACTTCTTACAGGCATTTAGTTGAATCAGTTTGTCCGTCTGTCAGTGAAATATCCCCTGTGTCAAGGCCTCAATGCAAACCCATGGCGAGTATCGCTCCATGTTTGACACGTGTTCAAGAAATTCTCCCTGATTTTTACTCCAACATTCCTTTTTTTAATTTATTGTGGCCAGAAAGTTTTGTTACTTCTTCAGTCTGCAACACTTGCTGCTGATTGTTCAGGATTTATTTACAAACTTGTGTTGAACTTATGAATTAACTGTTCCCTGAAGGTTATATTTGTGCAGCTATACCCACACAAATTTTCTTAAAGTAGTTTATTGTAGTCTACATGCATTTTTAATAAGTAAGCACCTCCCTGATATCTGCTTGACTCTTGATGCAAGCTGCCATTTTTAAATAATAAATGATGTGAGAATGAAATAAACAGGCACCTGCTCAAAAGTCCATGACTGCCGATTGTTCCTCCTGTTTGAGGTATCAAAGTATTTGTAAAGCACTGAAACTGCCATAATCTGGCCTTTCCTACTGATGGCTGGAAACAGCACAACTCAAGACCTCAGGAAGAAGCTGCAATCGATTGGAAACCTGTGCAGGCCTCCTGCCCTTTAACAGCTGGGGTTCCAGCTTCCCATGCCAATATCCAGTTGGATAAGTGCTTAGGAAATTAGGGGATGTCATGTATAGAAGTTATCTGAGAGCTCAGATTTTGTCAGGTGTCACATATGTACAGTTCATGTACTAAACCGATTCTGCCACTGCATTTAACAAAATTAAATACATTTTCAGGATCTCATACAACCCAAAGAGATATCCCCGCTACATCCCCGAGGCCTACTGCCTGTGCAAGGGCTGCCTGATCGGATCGTACGGCGAGGAGAGCAGTCAGTACCGCAGCACCCTGGTCTACGCTCCCTCCGTCATCCTGAGGAGAACAGGCTCCTGCGTCGGCGGCCGGCACTCTTACACGGAGATCTACGTCTCCATAGCCGTGGGATGCACATGTGTGCCGCTGCTGGAGAAGAGGCCGAAGAAGAGCAACCAGAGCCTACAGGGGAGAGACCCTAAAGCCAGGAAGCTCCTCACTCCAAGGAAGGAAGCATGAAGGAAGCAGGACTGCTGCTCCACAGAAGTTTTTCTACAGCTGATCCGGTTGTGCTAGATCATTTGAACCAGTTTTAAGGGATTATGTCTGAAATGGAAGCCTCGGAAATGTCAGTTAACAAGAAAAGTTTACTACAGAACTACAGCACACAGACCGACCGACACAAAACTAATAAGAACCTTTGATTTTCTGGTTCAATCTTTAATAAAATGGTTTCCTCTTTCCTCTTTAGTAGCAGAGGGTGTAGTGAAACTGCACCGTCTTTGTCACACTCAGATTTCCAACAGACTTGAATGAACATTTGACAAATGCTACACCATAAAAGCTGAAGGTGTGCTTCTGGCAAAGATGTTTTATTCAGCAACTCTAATATCAAGTAACACAGTTAGTTTTGCCTCTGCATGACAAGCAACAGCAAAAAATGGCAGGTAGTTGTTTTTTTTTTAGCTGATCCAGACCTTTCAAAACAAAACAGAGGGCCTCGCTTCTGAATGAGCTGATCAATGCTGCCACCTGCTGCCGTCCTACAACTGCAACCTTTTCAGGCAATCAGAGCAAAAAAGCCCATGCCTCATGATATTCAGACACTTTAATAACAGCAAACATTGAGTATTTGAGACTGTTACCTCACTTATCTGGGTAAATGTAGAAGAAAGTATCACTTGTATGTTTCCCAGTAGAGGCTGATTGTTAAACAGCTTTGCTTTCTGAGTGGTAAGAAAATAAAATGTTCCTGCTGCCTCTTTTTTTGTCTGTTTAATACTAAACAGTTGATGGACTCGTCACCCTTCTGGGTGTCTGCTGAACGGGGTAATCTTTTCCCATGAACTCTTTCTTTCTACTCGTTCACGATGTAGTCAGATTAAATAACTATGAGTATTCTGCTCCGAATCAGTATCAAAACCTGAGATGGACTAGAATGTCAGATTTATTACTAAACAGCTACTCGAGCAGCACAGCTTTGTTCTTCTAGGAAAATCGAGGGGACCTGCAAGAGACAGACTTTAAAAACAGTGATTAACCCAACTTTTAGTCTCTTGCATGAATAAACCACTAAAAACACTGAAGCGTACATGATCCATAATGCCTCTCATCATCTTTTAGTTCAGCCTTTGTCTGCGAATAAAGTCCATATCTTCACAAGTTTACACAACCGGTTTGTATCACAAACTTACAGTCATCAAACCGAAGCCCAGACATCAGGATGACACTGGGGTTATTTTTTCAATTCTCGGTGTGCTCATTAAGAGAACGCTGATCTTCATGCGTGAGATGGTTGGAGCTCCCCCTTTAAAATGACATGTCTTGCCTGCAGGCCTTCGTTATAAAAATGTCTGTGAGCCGTGAGTCCTGTACAAGCTCAAGCTGATGGACACCTGGCTCCTCAGCAGGACAGCAGGCGGGACGGGTAGTTGACAAAACAGCGGAACTCATTGGACAGGTTCCTGTTGTGTTTGGGCAAAAAGCTGCACATTTTTACATCCAGGAGATCTTTGGCCAGATTCTCCATGATGGCTCCTGTTGTTGAGAAACACCACAAACACCAGATGTTAAAAAACAACACAAACAAACTGTTAATTACTAAATTTTACATCTAATGTAGTTTATTTGAGGGGTGCTTGTGCCGCTCGTTCATTGTGACATCAAAGAAGCTAACGTTTATTCTTGACTCAAACAGGCAGACTGTGTTGTTAGACCATGATCAGACGCTTCTCTCTGTGAGGAAACTGGAGATGCAGACTACTTATGTGCCATCATCAAAGCATGTCTGGGTCTCACCTGTGCACAGCAGCACTTTGCCTTTGCTCAGGTACTTGATGGTTTGGGTCACTTTGCTCACACACTCCTCGGACAGGTAAGGCGGGTCAGCCAGGACGATGTCGAAGCTGTGAGGAGACACGCTGTCCGGAAGAGACAGCGGCTCGTTGTAGTCGTAGAACACGAAGTCCTCTCCGTAGGAGGCAAAGCGGCGGTCGTACTCCAGCACCACGGCAGACACCCGACCCGACCTGTCCACCACGCCCTGCTTCAGCTTCTGGTACACGCTGGGCGCGCTCAGGCATGCTATCCTGAGAGGAAAGGAGGCACAGATCACAAAGTGGAGCCTAAATGTTGATGTTTTTGGCACAAACTCGCCAATCTGCAAAAAAAAATCGTCGATTTTACATCTTCGCACAACTCGAGTGTATTATCATCCTGTTTCACTGACTGTGTGATGAGATCTTAGACAGTCCTGCACCTCGACATGTTCCGTGCAAATTAAAAAACAAAACAGTTGTAATGACGTCCGAGCAGCGTGCTCACATGGGTGCGTGAGGTTTTACCTTCCTCCCTCTCCAGCTTCTCGTACCGCCTCCTCGGCTAACTGTGTTGCCGTCTCATCGCTGTACCAGAACTGGCTCATCCGCTGGTGGACATGCACAGAGAGACAGCGGAAACTTTTTTTTTCCCCCATCTGTTACCGACTTTTACTTTTCATTAACTACAGTCCTCAGTTGCATTACTGCAATTTACTGACAATGAGCTGATTTAAATCCTCTAAATTAAAGGGCTGTTTCACTCTTTCATGCAAATTTGGTTTAGAATTGTCATCCCTGTAATTATTAACAGTTTGTCTTGTTTTAGTAGTTCAACTTCTTAAAAACAAACAGTAAACTCACCCAGTCTTCCTCCACAGCTCCCACAGCAAACTGGTCTGTAGGTGCTACGTTGTGATCCATAACAACCTTCGTTTCATTGTAAAACTCCTGCAGGGCAGCCAGAGTGTGAGCTGACAGAGTGGGGACATCGTCGTCGCTGTCGCTCATGGCTGAAGGAGCAGGACAATGCAGATGAACGGAGGAGGAAGAAAGAAAATTATGGTTAATGTGTGTAGATTCTTTTTCCTATTTTCTGTTTAGATGCACTGTTATAAGCTGTCATACTGTAATAAACATGGCCAAAGGTCCAAATCACCAGGTCAGCATGTGTCAGGAATCCCTGTGAGTCCAAAGAGGAGCAGACCGCTGTAAACGCTCAGTTTCAAACACTTTTTTCTATTCTTGAGAGGGGGGGGTCCCCTCAGGCACACAGCCTGGTCTGTAAGTACGGAAATCTCACCCACCCACTGTTCAGACCCTCTGTTTAAAAGGAGCACTAGCTGTTTGCTCAAATGGGTGTAATCAAACAAAGATAAATGTGGCTTTAATCTAATTAACATTCACTCCAGAGAAAAAATATTTCATCTCACTTCGTTTACAATCTCTGATGACCACCTGATAGGAGCTGCCTCCGGACTACTAACCTCTTGGATCTGATTGCAGCATTTGGTCATATCTTCCATAAAGTTAACAGATTGTTATGCTGATGAGACCCAGCTCTACCCGTTTATCAGACCTAGCACCGCTGTGTTTGCCTCCAGGAAGTCAAATCCTGCTTCACCTACAGCACTACACCTGCCTCACTACAGGCCAAGAGTCTGGGTGTTGTCCCTGACAGCACGCTTTCTGTTCAAGCACGCTTCAGTAACATCACACTTCATCCTCATATTTCTAGCTTTGTAACATTCATCGCCTCCATCCATCTGTCACAACTAACAGTACTACCATCCTTGTTCACACCTTGGTTACGTCACACTACCAACCTGCCACAGCAGAGGGCCGCTGATCCCTGAGCCTGCTTCTGCTGGAGGCTTCTTCCTGTTAAAAGGGATTCTCCTTCCCACAGTCGCTAAGTGCTTGCTCAAACAAGGTCATCTGATTGTTGAGATTTTCTCTATTATTGTAGGGGTCTTTATCTTATAATATAAACTACTTTAAGGTGACTGTTGTTGAGGTTGTTGGCTCTATATAAATAAAACTGAATATAATTAAACTGAAGTCCATACATAAACTTCAGCTAGTCCAGAACTCCCTCCATTAGTTACATCACACTCCTTCAGCAGGTCCTTTGGCTTAAATACTGTGGAAATATCTTTAAGGCAGTATGCAGCATGAACTTTTGCATGCCAAAACACCCATCTGCACTAATACATCTCCTACCATTGGGTCCAGAGTCTCTGGCACTGTTTCCCACCAGACATCTGTAACAATGTCTCTCAATTTCACATCCTGTCTCAGTCTGTCTTCCACCTGTTACACGGATCCAGTGTTCTTAGTGACATTGTAAGTCTGTTTTGACTTGATAGATATGTTTTACTTCATTCTCCATGCCCTTTCTTTCCTGTCCCCTGATGCTTTGGAAAACATTTTTTATACACACAGAAAAGGGTTAGGGTCAGTGTCCTCACACCAAGGGCCGAATTAAAAGATCACGTAACAGAAAGGGACCCGTGGGCCAAAATGAACATCGCCGGTTAAAGGTCCGCGAGCAAAGCCTGTCGACTGTTCAATACCGGCCCAAAAGAAACATACCTGATCAGTAGCTTCTTTCAGTCTGCGCTTCACTGCCGCTTTGTTGTCAACACGTGAGTAGTCGCGGAATAATGACGCAATCACTAACGTAGTTTTACTGCAGCTGGAAAGAAATCTAAATTGAGTCGAATAATCAATCCATCGATGGACGGGAAATGGTGTGTTTTAACATAAAAACAATTTTTATTTTTTTTATTTTAAGGATTTAAAAAATTACTATTGTTTTTGTTTCTCTTCTCTTACATTTTATGAATTTCTTAAAGCTCCACCGAGTCCCTCGAGGACACAGTCGTGCTGTTTAATGACCTGAGAAACCAGCTGACTCAAACCTCTAGATCTTGTTCTTTGTTTTCCTCATCACACGCATTTTGGGGGAAAACAAAACATTTATATATTTTGTAGTAATCGGCAGCTGTTTTTGTTTCCCTTTCCTTTCTTAATGGTTTTGTAGCTGTGAATGGGGTGAGGAGGGGTAAATATGTGGATGTACATGACTGTGTGTGTGTTTGAGGTACTACAAAGACTATAATAACTGACTGGGATTTTTCACTGTACTGATAAACAACAGAGAACCTCCCTCCTCAGTCTCGGCCCTATTTGTTTATTTAAAATACACAAACTGAGCAAAAGCCTTGAGCAACCCATCAGTTCTTTATATGTTTTTAGGAAAATGGGAAATAGGTGCAATGATTTTATTGAAATATCAGCAAACATACAGGGAAATCCAGTTGCAGTCTTCATCACAGCCCGATTTCTTTAAGTAGTCTTAAGGAATAGTCTAAGGAGCTGTAAAGAAAAGGCGTCTTGACTCCTTTAGGTTGCTTGAAGCGTTCACCTCTCATCCGAGAAGCTTCTTCAGGTCTAGGGTCAAATGTTGGAGAGTCCCATATTTAAGCCTTGTGGCTGATTGAGATTGGCTGATTGCCTGTCGATACTGTTATATACTATTTTTTGACCATACTGATGACAATGTAAATCAGACCTTTTGTTGTTGATTTTCAGTCCAGTTTTTTTGTAATTTGGCATGTTGAAGATCCACATGCATGTCTCAGATCCAGTGTCAGGACTTTCAGATCCTGTCCATCTGCTGTAGCTGGGTTTCTTTTTTTCAGTCTTGGCACTTCTATTGTTCTCCACTTTTTCCAGTTTCCTCCTTTTTTTAAGGACACTCTGTACATCATATTCAGATGTGGCAAGTTTTTAGCCAAAACTTCTTTGGGAATCAACTTATTGCTGCAAGAGTCCTTTTATGTCCATTGGACGGTATTTTCACAGTAAACAGAATTGATTCCAGGACAGAACCATTTGTAATTAACCTTAGTGTGTGAAGGGGACTCCCCATGCATAAACAAATGGGAGTTTATCAGATACAATTTAAACCACTGCAGCCCAACTGCAGTTTTGCAAACTGTCTAAAACTCTTCAAATAAACTGTACCTCTGCAGGAAGGTAGGTTAGAGATTGGTCTATAACCAGATAACACAAGACTGGTTCCTGGGAAGCAAGATATAAATGAATGAAGAGCAGCTTAAGACCTTTGCATAACAATGTATTAATCGTCAATTCAACAATAAACTAGCTATAAAACATTTAAATGTGGAAGTGGTGTCATGAAGGCGGCCATTTGTTCAGTTACACTGATGATTCATAATGATTACATAATCTGAAATACATCTAGACAGTGTCTGTCACTTGTGGCAGCACTTTCCTATCACAACTATCAATTTCAGCGCATGTATCGTTTGTGTTTTTGTTTTTTGGATTTAAACAGAACATAAAGCAGAACACTTTTTAATTTCTTATCACACAGTTTGTCCAGCAGAACGACTTCCACTCCACTGTTTCTGATCCTCTGAGCCGTCTGCAGCCAATGCTGGTGTATAGTCCTGGGTTGTCTTTACATGGAAACAATCCATCAGCTCCCTTTTCCAGTTAACAGAGTTACAGTTATGTGCACACACATCTATGCGAACCCAAGTATTCTCAAATTTTGATCAGGATGTCCTGAAACGTATCTGCAGACTCAACCGTCTGTCATAGAACAATCGATAAATCGACAGTTTACTACACATGTCAAAGAAAATGCAGGAGCCAGGATGTTTTATACAATACGTTTATGTACACTTTACACTTCATTAACAAAACAGCCATCTATAATAACAGGGATAGGACTCTGAACGAGGTGGGTTCTGTCTCCAATATAATGCTTCAGCAAGTGGCTCTGATCCTTTTTATTTGGTTTGTTATTGCTGTCCTTCAACTCAAACAGTCTCTGTAATATCCAGTGTGTGTTGAAGAGTGATCGGGTGGAGGTGCTGCTGTAGAAAAATACTAATAAAATCATCCTGCTAAACTTTCAAGGCACCATCTGTCTCTGGGCTTCGTGTGTCCAGAGGCAGGGGGCCACAATAGAAACTACAATCCAAATAGGAAGGGAAAAAAACCCAAAACACTATATCAAACAGCAAAGGTCAACAGCGAGAAAATTGCTCCCTCTTTAGCTGAATTCATACATTGTTGAACTCGTACATCTCTGCCTGCCTTTTACTGGTGTATAAAAACATTTCAGTCATCTTCATTCCCCTTAACGTACATTTCTGAAGGGTTCAGCCTTGAAAACATTATATATTTATAGATATTTACAGCCTTTAGTCAAACAAAATCTCGATTTGGTTTTCTGACGTTCCCAACAAACAAATGTCCTCCTGTGCTGAGTACATCAGCAGCCTCAAAGACAGCCGGCCATACCTCATGCTTTGAATGTCTTCTTAGGTTTTTGGCAGGCACGGTCCTTACTGCTTGTCATTTTCCGTATGGCATGATTCTCTCTCCTTATAACACACTCACACACGCACACGGAGAACAATCGACAGAACAAAGGCACTCTGGGAAGGATTGGGGGGACATGTGAGTGTGTGTGAGTATTTGAACTAGGGTGGGTTGGCCCCTCAAATGCCTTTAAACTACATACAAAACCTGAAGAACGGCAACTTCTTTTGCCCTTAGTGTCGCTCTGTATGTTCCTGTGTGTGTGTGTGTGTGTGTGTGTTCGCTCCAGAAAGTCCCAGGCACATGAGGAGGGGGAGGAGGTGGAAAGGGAGGACAACAGCGATCGTCAGGTACTGCTGCTTGACAGTCCGTGCTCAGTTGCTTCAGTCTAACATGAATCTCTGAGTCGCTGTGCTCAGCAGTTTAGTCTCCACGTTGGCTCCTCCTCCTCTTCATTGCATCTGTTGAGCAGGCGGGTGTAACAGAAGGAAAGGAAAAAAAAAAAAAAAAGACATCCAAGGAGATGAAAACATTCAGGCATGAGATCGACCCACCCCAGCTGCCAGAGAGGTCCTCCGAGGCTTTCGGCCGTCCCTCCTACCCAAAGCTCTCAGGGATGAAGCAGGGGGCGTCTTTGATTGGTTGCTTTTCAGAACGATGATGATTAGAGGCCGGTTCGGTTTTCCAGTGGTTACTTCACGCAGAGCAGGCCGCCGACATTGGCGACGAATTCCTCCAGGCTTTTGAGAAAGGCAACCTTCTGCTTGCGGTCCATGGTGGGAGGCGTGCTGCTGGCCGTCAGCTTGTTGAAGGCGTCAGCTAACCGCTGGTAGATTATGGCGTCTCTCTGAGAGGACAGCAGAGTCTCAACCAGCTCCGAGTACTCCGCCTGACCGGGAAAACCAACGTAGCATCAAATCAGTGTCAAATGGAGGGAAGGGTTCAAGCAGATAGTGTTATTCCTCTTTCATTATAATAAACTGAAACATTGTTTTCATTTTATAATTAAAAACAAACCTTTGAACATAACATACACATTGTTCCAGTTTACAGTATAATCCACTGCAGTACACACGTCATAGTCACGTGTCATCATCTCTTCTTGCAATTCTGTAAAATTTCCCAACTTTTAAATAAAGTATTTATTATTTTATAAAAATGAACACTATTAGTTTTCAGCTGATTTGCTCAGAAAATAGATTTAATGAAATTTTTGGTTGTTTACTGTCATTAAAATAACATCCAAAGTTTTATCTTTTGGTATTGATGTAATGTGATCTTTTTAAATTGCATTTGTGTACGTTTGTTTAGTTGTAACTATATGCTAATGTAGTCAGTATTATAAATATATAAATAAATACACAATTGTAATCTGCAAATCTTTCAACCATTTCATGCATGACTTAATAGCTCCAGTTGAACGCTGGCGTAACTACTCACACATCACAAAACCGTTCAAGCTTTTGTGCAGCTGTGCTTTCACAAAGTGGCCCCTAGAGGGCTTCTTGTGTCGTTTATGAAAACTGCCTGCATATTGGGAGCAGCTCAGGCCCTAGTGAGGGGAATTTCTTACATATGATTGTTACTTTTAAAAATGTGCTGTCACATTTAAATGTAAGGCAGAAACAGAAAGACAGCTTGTTTGAAGCATTTGCTACAAGCAGGCAAAAGAAGAAGGAGGAAGAAAACCAGAAGCTTTGAGTCCAGTAATCTGCACATTTCTGCCACTGAGTGAAAGTGTGTTAACAAGTGCACGGTTGTGTTTCAGCCTAAAGCACTTCTGTACTTGATGAAGCCCACATTTTAAAATGCTGCTTAGAAAAGAAATTCCAATTTAGAAGCTGAACAAAAGCAGAGACTAGGAACCTTCAAAAATAAAGACCTTCAGCATCTTAAAAGCCTTCATTTGCTGCACAGAACAAGAGAGAGAGAGAGAAAAAAAAAATCAAAGCAATTAATGATGTTCACTGAGCTGCATTCATTGTGTGTTACTCACCTGGTGCAGGCACACGAGTGTGTAGAGGGCTTCTCCTGCCGCCACGGTCATCTCCGTGTTGTGTTTTTGCAGGACCAGCATGTCAAACACCAACTGAGTGCACAGAGGACGCTGTGAGCTGGCGTGCATTTGTACTACATTTTCAACTTTCCTCCCTTTATAAAAGCTTAATTGCATCGCTGTCATCGTGACATGAAGTGCGTATCATACCTTGAGGAAATGACGGGTGGCGATAAAGAGAGGAGAGTCCTTCTCCTGGTTTTTAGCGCACTGTTCAGCCAGAGGAGACAGAGCCTCCAGACACAGCTGGCTGATTTCAGAACTCATCCTGAAACAGACGTTAAGGAGAACAAACTATTTTGACAGTTTCATTTTCGCCCGTCGACAGGCTCTGCCACAGCTGCAGATCGGGAAAACGACTCAAACTGCAAGTAAAGAACAAATCTCCTGTTGTGTGGCCTTAATCCGAGTATTTAGAAAGATTGTTGCCGTATTCCAGACAACATCTATGACAACAGTTCTATGTAACAATTCTGCGGGCTACATATTGAAATTAAAAGAAAGAAAAAGTATTGATCCTATTCTGCTAGTATACAACCGATACCAGTACCAGTGTTGATATCGATACTATCGATATTTGGATCAATCCGCCCGCCTCAGGCTGTAGCTGTGCTAACTTGTAAACTCTGTAACTTAAACGTAAAGGTGTGCCTGCACAGAGTCAATTGTCCATCACAGTGGAAACAGGTAAGGGTTCTCTGCCATTTTTGTTTTAATTGTTTTCTCCTGTTTTGTGGCTAGACGGGGAGTTCAGCCATTGTATTTTGTTTTTGGTATGGAGATTTGGGTTTGCTTTTTAGTTAGAAATGGGGTGTTGTGTTTGTTGCTTTGGCCTTGGAGGCCCTGATGAAAAGAGCTTCCCTGTGTTCATTCTTAGGCTACGTCCACACTAATGCGCATTGTTTTCTCTCCGTTTCGGCCTCCCGTCCACACTCAGATGGAGTTTTTTGGTCAGGTAAAACAGAGCGTTTTGGAAACACTCTCAAAAACGGGATGCATTTTAAAACGGAGCTTTTGGGTGCAGAGTGGACAGCGAAAACTGAGACTTTCGAAAAACGATGACGCATGTTAGTCATATGATGCAGTCATGTGACCACTTCAACCAAGATGGTCAGACGGCTTCGTACAGCAGTTGTTTTGTTTACTCAGTTTTTGGTGGCCCTATTGAAGATTAATATGTACTCATTTGTGACTTGGAGCATCAACTTCACCTCATTATCATTCCATTTGAAAAATGGCCGCCACGTTTTAAAGAGCCGGAAAGTAAATAAACAACAGATGGGAATGATGCAGATTGAAACGGCTTACGTTTACTGGAACGCAAGTGTTTTCCGCCGTTTTAATGTAGACGCGCAACTCCGTGAAAACGACTCAAAACCACAGCATGGATGTTCTTCGTTTTTAGATCTATCCAGGCTAGTGTGGACATGGCCTTAAGTAGTTTCATGTAATAAATCATGTTTTAATGACATCTACCTTGCGGCAGTTTATTATTATTATTATTTCTTTTTTCACTTTGTGCCGTGCCCCCCCCCCAACCACCCTGTTTTTAAGTGG
>VUQR01002793.1:76741-93254 GCA_015108515.1 Hemichromis elongatus
GGAGAACATGAGGCTCTTGAAGAGGTCTTCAGGCAGCTGTGGGATCTTTTCTGGAAAGATCTCACAGATGAAGGTGATGAGTTTGTAGTACTGGTTACACAGAGAGGGGAACTGGAAAGAACGAAAACAGGATCAGCGTGAGCTCACGTGTGTCACAGACATAAAAATAACAGATTGCATTTATATAGCGCTTTTCAAAGCACCCAAAGCGCTTTACAATTCCACTATTCATTCACTCTCACATTCACACACTGGTGGAGGCGAGCTACAGCTGTAGCTACGGCTGCCCTGGGGCAGACTGACAGAGGCCAACACCAGTAGGCGGTAGGGTAAAGTGTCTTGCCCAAGGACACAACAACCAGGACAGAGAGCTGGGGGATCCAACTGGCAACCTTCCAGTTACACGATGAGCGCCCCAACCCCCTGAACCACGGTCGCCCCATGAGATATATAAATAAAGACATCTGTGATGTTATGTTTTACCTTGAGCAGGTCCTGAGACATGAGAGGAAGAACTATATTGACACCATAGAGAACGACATCTGCAGCGGATACTGTTCGATTGGATGCTGGTGTTCCCTGGTCTTGATTTCGAAACACGTCATCTAGAACGCACAGCCAGGTGGTCAAGTTCAAACTTAAGCAACATCGTCTTTTTAAGAGGAAACAATACAGAAAATATATTAAAAGAAAAACCCACACCTGTGTCGCTGAAGTCGATGAACTCTTTGGAGAGCAGGTTTGTGAGCAGCTCCATGATGAGCAGCAGGTCCTGGTACTGGTCCTCCTCGGCCGTGGCATCGCTTCGCTTCCTGCTCTGGTTGTTTTTGGAGTAGACCTGCAGCAGCGTTAGGCACGCCTCGTACAGCTTCATGGACTTGGTCTAAATGAGGAGTACACAAGAGACCACCATTACATCTGTGCATCTTATTTAGTCTTTATATTATTGAAATCCAGCAGAGAAATGGCTGCCAGCTATGTGAAAATAATAAGCTCTTCCTCTTTAAATGACATTTTTTAAATTTAGTTCAAAGTGCAGCTTTTCTTCTCAGGAATATATTAAGCGAGTCTTGGACACACAGTTGGAGTTTGTTTCTGTGTCAAATAGAAAACTGTCGGCATTTTATACTTTAAAATCTTGTCTGCAGGTAACACAGTGGAAACATTTAGGACACGCCTCTCACCTCTCCCAGGTAACAGATCTGTTTGTGAGCCACTTCCACAAAAACCTCAATGATGAGGTTGATTGTTTCCGGTGTGTTACTGTAAACCTGGGTGGCAAAAGAAGAAGGGGAAAAAGGTTTTGTCAGCTCAGAGTCAGGTTTTAATATCAGCTCGATATTTACAGGTTTACATTCTGTTACCTCCATGAGCCCAATGCAGCTGGACAGGAAGTCCATGAGGAAAGAAAAGAGCGAGGCCACGTTGTCAATCTGCGTCGCCTCTGCGATGCCGCACAACGCCTCCAACGTAGCGACGATTTCCTGTTTGACAGCTTCTTCTTGGCTGATCTGAGCAAAGTTCTCTTGGTTGATGAGGTTAAGAAAACGTTGCTGGAGCGGGTGAAGCACCTGCAACGACAGACAGAAGGTCCGATGGAGAGACGATGCATTAGAGCCACAGATTACAGCGTATTCGACTATAATATAGAGTCACTGGCCACTTCATTAGGCACAGCAACTCATTCCACTTGCAGATATTGGCATAATAACCTTCTGATGTTCAACCAAGCATCAGAACAGGAAAGAAAGTTGGTTTGTGTGATTTTAAACATGACATGCTTGTTGGAGCGTTTTACAAACGGCTGACCTAGCGGGATTTTCCCCACAAAACCATCTCTGGATTTACAGAACATGATCCAGAAAAGAGACGATGAGTCTGAGGTGTCTCAATTTCTGCTGTGACGTTTCAGACTGGTGGTGGTGTATTCAAGACCCTCCTTGTAATCCTTTAAAAGGTTTGTCTGAACTCAAAGGGACTTGAACAAGTAGGATAACAGAGAATTTTCTCTCCACGTAAACAAACATCACTACAGTAGAGATCAACCAAAGCCTTCTTTGATCAGTTGTCAGGTGCTTCGCTCTACTTCCAAACGCACAGCGGTTTGATTTCAGACAGAACGGCTGTACGGACCAACAGCTGCGACCTCACTCGCACGCCCGCCATAATTACTTTGGAGTCATTGAGGCTTTGCACCCCCGTTTACTACTGTCAGCTTATTAAGAAAAGGACCTCCAGGATCGCTGCGAGGATCATGTTATACACACGGGAGAAAGACTAAACGCAGGAATATTATCAACTTCATCCATCTGTCCTAATCCTCATAGCTCACTGAACTCTGTGCAGCTCCTCACCTCAAACAGGACTAAGTAATTTGATATTTTTTTAAAGGATACAAAAAAAAATCTTGGCTTGCTAGATGTTTGACAGAGACATAAAAAAAACAAAAAAACAAACAAAACAGTGACGATGCTACAAAAAGGTACAACTGTGCAAGACCAGAAGTAGTTAGAGAAGCAAGCTGCAAACAAACAGATCAAACCCACTTTATATGGGAAAACAACTTAATGTCTCAAACACATTTGTAACAATTATCCAACGCACAGAGACACACACCGACTGCTTCTTAGCAACGCTGCTCATTACCAAAATGTCACAGCCTTTTACATTTTACTCTTTTGCTAATTCTTCTGTTTTCAGTGTACTTTTTTACTTTTTATCTGGCTCAACCACTACTACTAAGCCATCATTAATCAGTAAATCACTTCAGCACTTCTAGATGTCTCTGTACACGTTACCTCAGCCCAGTACTGCTGCTTGGCGTCGGAGTCCATTTGTGCGAAGCCTCCCAGGACCAGAGCTTTCATCAGGGTCCTCTGCACAGAGCTGGACAGCAAGTGGAGAGGCGGACTGCGACTGGCGAACTGCTTCGCCAGGTTCCACCAGCTCTCACACTGCACCACGATGTTTGCCCTGAATGGAGAGGAAGGCAATGGGTCTGTTAGAGTCAGATGATCCACTGTAACTCCTCCCAGGGGTAACCAGAGAAACGAGTTGATTTTCTTATAAAAATCTGCATTTATCAACCCAAAATTTGAAGAGAGATTTAATATTTTTGAAAAGCAAGCAAACATGCTCATGGTTTAATTATATATGGTTATATGATGTGTAATAAACGTCTCATTGGGCAATGGGAAGGTCATCTAAACATTCAGCCTAAATACTGTGAACATTGATTTCCAAGCAATGCCTCCACAATATGTTCTCACCTCTCCCGCTTCTCTACCAGCGTCACCAGCAGCTCCACGGTGTCGTTGGCTAGCTCAGCCTCTGAGCTCCACACTGTCAAGTTGTTGATCACCTTTTCCAGGAGATATCCCACAATCCACTGGGCCCCCTCAGTGTCGGCACCAAACGCTGTGCTGAGGGGGATACTGATCTGAGGAGGGGTAGAAAAAGATGACGACTGCATGGTTTATTACCATTATTGGAGAAAAATACCAACTGGTGCCAAAATGCGTATTACAGTGACAGCGTTGGCGTTTCTAAAGCTGTAGAAAAGATCTGATTGACGAAGCGCTCGGGTAGCTCGGCCTTATACCTGCCCATAGAGCTTCTCGTCCACGAGCAGATACGTCTTAGCCCATCGTCTGAGGAACCACACGATGTCCTTCCCCATTTGCGGGCTCAACAGCTCTGTCAGATTCGCTCTGGTTGCCCTGGATTCCACCTCTGATGTCCTCAACACCGCCGACAGCAACCTGGAGGCAAAGGAAACTGGATTTAGAGCTGAATTGTGAAAGAACGAAAAAAACTGTTAGATGCCTGCTAGACAACACATCATGATACGATAAAGCATTCAGAAAAGTAAAAAGCTTTTTCTTCCGTTTTTCCTTTAACTTCACTAAGTATGGAACATTCACAATGCAAAAAGATATGAGTAAAGATTCACTCTTTCAGTTGTGTTTGCACCCAAGTTGCAAGGGGTTAGCTACCTACCTGCGACTCTTTTAAGACTTAAACGTCATCTGGCTTTTGTTTTGTCTTTACAAATCCTATTCGGAAACAGCACCTAGAGGTATATTCATCACACAAAAGCACCCTACACAGGTTGCACAGGTAGTCCAGAAGGTTTGCAGTCTTCCCGAGCACAGTCTCAAAAGCACGGAGGAGATTCCAGGCGACAGGAAGTTACACAGGAGAGCTGGACAGGGCTGTAATCCATCAGGAGGACCCGTATCATTTGTCCACTAAGGAACAGAATAAGCACTGCCTGAGCCAAAACATTTGAGCTCCTGCGTGACACTGTTGTAAATTTCTCTAATTAAACATCCAGAAAAAGACTTCATGAAGGTGGCCTGAGGGCCCGAAACCCTCAAATGAGTCCTGTGCCCAATACTCGATAACATCTACCCAGACTGGTATTTACCATTGAATACCAAAATTGGCAGGTCTACCGCTGGCGCCCTGTGCTTTTCACACACTGAACACAAGTGACAGATGTGAAAGGGTCTGGAAAAACTGCGGAGAACGTCATGCTTTGTGTACCACAGATCAGCATGTTCACTGTGTTTAATGCGTTTAATTCTATCCATTTTGACATGGCCAATAAAAATATCACTGGTGAATATACAGCTCTGGAGCAATTAAAAAGGAACGAGGAGTCTATGGAGACTGTGTGGACATGTTATACTACACCCTGTGCACAGGCACATTTAATACAACGTTATTGCTTTTATTGTTAGCATCGAAATTTACCCCACCGCTACAGCAAAATAATCAGATCTCAGCTGATGATCATCTTGCAGCCAGTGTGTTAAAGAGTAAGCTTCCCAGTCCACACACACACACAATACAAAAGGACAGAGAGACAGAGGGCTTATAGCAGCTTACAGGAGGACAGTGCACAGTTTCACATTGTTTGCAGAAAACAAAACCATGCTGACATTTATGAGGTTGGGGTCGGCCGTTCGCTATGGGAAACCTGATGCCATCAGCCACTCATCTATGCGATCCTCCACATACACACACACAATGAACAATCTAGAAAAGACAACAGCACCATGACCTTCAACAGACAATATCAGTGGCTGATGTGAATGTCTATTGTCGTCACTGTGATTATCCACACACACACACACACACACGAATGCCTTTAAACATACGAGCATCCAGTGCGATGACAAAGCCTCCGAGCAGCCCGAGGCTCCCAACACCGCAAGCTGCACAGCAAGTAGATACTAAAAAACAAATCCTATCCGGTAACAGCACCTAGAGCTACACTTTGCATGCTTGAGCCTATTTAATTATCTGCTGCTGTATTTTTAGCACCATTGTTTTGCACCAATGTAAAACAATCCCAGAGTAACAACAGTGTGGCGCAGAAACGAGGAAAATCAATAAGGTAAATTCAGATATTAATCAAAGTATTGGCTGAAAGTAGTTTTGAAAAGCTGGAAATATCAGCCGCCCTCAGTAAAAATGCAATTATTTGTGAATTACACTTTTAAAATAGTCTTAAAAAGGTCACAGTTTCTAAACTGAATACGTCAGTTTTGGGGACATTTTTATTTTATTACAAAACAAAAGGAAGAAAAAAGAAAAATCTGCAACAAATTTGATAAAATCTTTATTAAACCTTTAAAAGCAGCAATCAAGGTGAGATTTAAGCATCTCAGGTCCTCATTAAAAACATGTGTGGGTCCCTGACTACCAGGTAACTACATCTGTTGTCTCAACAGCTAAGCCAGAAGAACAAGTAACAGCGACCACAGCACAACTTAGATACTTAGAACATCTAAAAAACGAAAACAAAATAAATCATCAAATAAACCGGACACTATACCTGATGACCGAGTCTGTGCGGTTGCAGCCCGGTATGGACGAGGCCTTTTCTCCCGGTGACCCGAGGATCTGCAGCGTTGTATTGATATCCACCTCTGTTGAGTGTTTGATGGAGAACTCCATCACCTCTGAGGGGATCAGCGGAGTTTCACCCTGAGGATCGTCTGCTAGTAGATAACCTAAAGAGCACAGACAGGTACAGGTAGGCATGTTGAAGCCTGTTGATTTTACTACAAGGGTAAAAGTGAAGTTTAAGCTCTAACTTTTATTTTATTTTCTTTCCCAGTATTTTATGTTTGTAAATAAAACACTTTTTGCTTTTAGACTGTTAAATGTTGGACCGTGACATATTAGACTCCCATGCTAAATGTTTTAACTTCACCACATAGAAAGGAAAAAAAAAACATGTTTACAACCCGACACAAAGACCATTTTGGTCTCTCCAACTCATTTCTTCCTTGATGCTAACAGTACACCTCAGCTGTTTACATATTTATTTTATTACATATGTATTATTTAAGGCTTAAATAATGCGCCGTTAGGTTGTATCTGATTTAACTGATATGTGCGCTGACACAGGTGGCCTTATATGGCAGTTGTCTCCTTGGCTTCGCTTTCTTAAATGTGCTTATGGCGTTGTTACGACCACAAGGATAAACTACAGGTTTCAAAATGCAAACTAAACAATTTATTTGTTTGATTGTAATTTAAGATTAGCAGCTACTTATCACAAATAAAATATGTGAATGGCATTGGTCATGTCAAAAACCTGGCGCAGCTTTCTCAGAGCTGGGGTGCTAATTGTTTGTAATAACTGAAAAGAGACAAATTTAGTGTACTGTTCTCCTGCCTGAATGGTAATACAGAGAAATTCACAATAATGGCGATCTAGACAATATTTCATTCATTAAACCCACAGAGCTGGCCGGGGTTCTGTTCTTCTGTCCTATGAACAAATAAAGGGAAAGAAGCTGCACTGGAAAAACCATTTATGAGAACTTATTAAACAGCCATATTCTTCTCTATGAGAACATCAGATGGCTTCTCTTTCTGTATTCAGTACTGTGTGTGCATGTATTTTTTGACCTTGGGAAGTCTGCACTGAACATAAACCACAGTGAGGTAATGCAACAGTTTGTGTTGGATTTACAGTAACTGCAGGGGGAAACTGTATAACCGCGCACACATATGCAGTGTGAGTCGATCTGTTTTCTTTTTTACATAATATTTCTGTCCTGCTGCTGACCTGAGACCAGTATGAGCCAGTGAATGTCCTCATATAAGTCATCCAGGACTTTACGGTCCACTGATCCGAGGTCAGACGAGGCCATAAGATGCTGCTGGGTCCTTTGCAGCTGGCCGTGCAGTCGTGTTACCCGGTCCTCCAGCAGGCTGCAAATAGGTCAAAATGGAAATGAAAAAATAGCAACACAAGCGCTGCAGCACTTAAAAACAAACGAACAAACAAAAAAACTGACTCGAAAACTCAATAAAGAAACATTCACCAGCTCTGTAATCCGAAAGAGGTCACAGCAGGTCGAGCTGGTGAGCTGCTATGTGTTTACCTTGTGAGCAGAGGGATACAGTGGTCAGCTGCCACACGTCCCAACATGCCAATGCTGGACAGCTGGTCTGAGAACAGCTCCCTGTCGTCTTCCTGCAGCTCGTTGATCTCCTCCTCATCGTGAGAGGAAATCCCATTCACTGACTGAGCGTGGTTCACGGTTTTATGATTGGAAAGAAAAAGTGTGAGATAAATAACATGTTGAGAAAAAGATGAGACGAGTCCAGTGTCCTTCGTGTACAGTAAAGAAAAAGGCTCACCAGGTTCCGCGTGCCGTCGGGAGCAGCCAAGTGACACTGGATGTAAGAGTTGAACACTTGGATGGCTGGCTGCACGAAGCAGCCGCGAGGAAAATGCTCCTCGTCCTGCACGAGCGTTAACCACGACTCCAGCAGCTTGTCGTAGGCCTCCATGTAAACCATGTCATCCTTATCCAGCTGAAATTTATTATAAAGTAATTTCAAGCAAAATTGGAACATCTGTGAACACTTATTACAGCAAAGTGAACTCTAACACCTGAGGGATTTTCTTTCTCTCAGAAATGGATACGATGAAGAGAGGTCGAACTCACCACTTCCTCTAGGGCGGCACTGCGTCCAAACGAGCAGGTGAGCAGCGTGAGGCAGTTGATGAAGGAGGTAAAGAGCTCACTGGGCAGTGCCGTTAAAATACTCCGTGGGAACATGGTGATGAGATTGGAGATGATATTGGAGATGCCGACCGCCTCAGAGTCCTCGATCTCAATCCTGAGAATGAGGATAATAAACTTTATGAGCTTACAGAGCAAGAAATATGCAGCAGATTCATCTTTAAATCCATGAATCAAGGATTACTGTATCTGCCGTGGGAATAGCAGCAGTATTGCGCTATAAAATAAATCAAAGTAAACCTGACACACATTTTAAACACCTTCAAAAGGGCCTGTGTTTAATTTTCAGTTAAAACCTGTGCTTTGGCCCAAGAAAGGCCAGTTTCCACTCTACAGGGTGAGGCTCGGGGTCACTTTGCTAGTTTCCCTGCTGGTGACGGAGGTTTGGAAACAGACATGAAAGTTGATCCTTAACCAAAACTCGTGGGCAACTTGACCCCTGAGCTGTTTTCCACAGCTGCATCGGAGGTTATTTTTACAGGGTTTCAGCATCAAACACCACCACGCAAGCTGCAAGAATTCAATTTCAAAAGCATTTTGTCATCAGATCGCACTGTGAAGCATGACGTGACAGTTCTGGACACACTGGAAATCATACTGTGCTCACATGCTGAATTCTGAACATGAGATTTGAATGGTTTTAAATCAGTTTAAAGTGAGGAGAAGAAAGGACAAGTGGTAATTATCTGATTTAAACAGACTGTCAACAAAACAAAACCAAAGGCCTTTAAAAATTTACTGTGAGGCAAGAATATTAAATCTTATGGCTGGCCACTTATCCATCTTTAAAATATGTCCCATGTTTTATATGCGAGTGTTAAGACAAAAAAAAAACAAAGCAGCTCCACATGAAAAACATAACTGATGAGAAAAAGAATCTAAATAAAGGAAATGAGGCTGGAGCGGTTTCTCAAAAAACACGTGGAAATTTTCTACTTAAAAACAAAATGTCTGTATTTAATAACAACAACAACAGCAGCAACGGTAACCTGCAGAAGGAATTTTATATACAGTGCCTTCTTAAAAGTTATAAAGGAACATCCTTATGTCAATTGTGAGCATGAAGCCTTTTTCAAAGCCAGCTGTACTGATATGAGCTTTTTTATAAATATTCTGATAACATTTAATAAATATATTTCGACCAAATCATGTATTGAGCTGGACATTAAACCCTCCTAAACGTCACAGTGTATAGACAGGCTTGGCTTGCTACCAACACGTGTGTTGGGCTTCTTTATACCATGTTATAAGCTGCTGCTTACCTGATGTAATAAATGTCCAATTAACTATAATGAAAAGCCACAGCACCCCTCCAAACCACCCTGAAGATTTCTTTTAATGTATTTGCGCCTTCCTTGTGTTGCCTTTGCATTTGAGCCGACACACCTCTCCACACTCGGACCGAGTCAGAGAGTAACATTGTTCGAGGGCCTAGCTAAGCCCTGTCCGATGGACTTAAATTGCGAGCAGAACCGTTCAATCACTGTAGCTCGGCCGTCCCTCTCCACATGGTTTTCCGATGAGGCAACTGGAAAAAAGCTCCAAGAATAGGTCATTACAGTGAGGAGAGCCGCTGAGAGGAGGAAAAAAAAAAGAAAAAGAAAAAGAAAAAAGATAGAGACCCCTCCTCGCGTGGTCACATGTGTGAGCATTTTGTGTCTGATTCGCACATACAAGTGCACCAGTTTAATTCACATCGGACTGACCTCACATACACCCACAAATAAATGGAAAACATTTCAAGTATACTTTTTCAAACCCATGTATCACTTTAAAAAAAAATCCTAATTAAAAACATTATTGTTTTAAAAATGCTTCTTATATAGGACAACTTCTATTTATGGTTAACGCTACACAAAGAGTGCAAGCTCGCTAAAATTACCACCAAACTAAAAGTAATATTCAGTATAAATGTAAACAAATATAGAATAAATATAACTAAGTATTAAGATGTTTGGGCTAAAAACTAAAAAGTAAGGTGAAACAAATGCTGACTGAGGTGAACAAACCAATACACATTTTTATCGTTTACATATTACAATATTAATCAATGCCTAAAAAAACCTCAAACCAGCAAATAGAATTTAAAAAAAAAAAAGTTGAACTACCCTGACCTGGATTAAATGAACTAAAACATACAAAATAAATTCAGAATAGTGTTTAAACCGATGAAGAGTGTAGTTTTTAAAAGGGTTTCAGAGCTTGGAGTGATTCCATAGTTTTGTAGCCAAAACAAGTCAAATAGAGGTCGAGGCCGAAACACATCAGATTTTTTACCAAGACATAAAGAAACAGACCTGGAAGAGAGACAGAAACCTAAAAATAGGAGTAACCGGCTCTCATCTCTTGCCTTCTTTATCCTCTTATTGTTACAAGCACTGCAGCTGAGGTCTCAACCAGACTGTACCTTCACTGGAAAGAAGAGAATTAAAACAGCCCCGCCTGGCATGATGGCAGACCTAAAACCCTTCATGAAGCTCATCGACATTCTGAAGGCCACAACTGTCAGAAAATATTTTTATTCTGGAAATTTCATCAACTGATAATAAAATATGAAACCTTCAATCGTTTTTGTTTTCAAGTCAAATATTATTTCTCACAAAGGTCTCACTAATAGTTTGAAATAACTTATACTTCTCATCAACACTCACTACAACATGAAAACGGGTCCCATCGTCATTGAACCGGTAAACACGATGCTTCTAACATTTTACCTTCTCCAACTGATTTCAATTGGGCTGCAAGCATTTTCAGGGTTTTAAGAGAGAGTAAGTAAAGCATCGCTGACCTGAAGATAAAAGATGTTGCAGTTGCAATGTTAAATTTGGATGAGATATATTACCCAGAAAAATTAAACAAAGCTAATTATAAAAAAAACTATACATTTCTAATATCTATGATTTTCCTAGAGAACAGCTAGAGTACTTAAAATGTACTAGAGAAACATCCTATTCAAACTCAAGAACAAAATTAAGACAAGAATATTTAAATTTATAGGACCATCACAGTGTAATCACATGCGTGGAAACTTTTGCCCGGGTCCTTTAATAGCTTTGAACTTCATTCTTCCACTTGACAGTTTTTCTTTTTATTATAAACATCGGTGTAATTTTTTTTTTAAAGTGCCTTTAGTTTCACAGAAGTGAATTTGTTAAGAAAGTCCAATTAGAAATCATCAAAACGCTGTCTTAGAAAAAGGTTTGACTGGAAACATTTTCTAAATGCTGCAGTTTATGGATTCAGCTCTCAATAAAAAAACCGTCTGATTAAGCTGGAAGGTCAAAATCCAAGGTTAAACCAGGCAGGATGCTAACTAAGCGAGAAAAAAGATGAATCAGAAGTTGATTTATCTGCAGCGATCGTTGGGTTAATCAGCTTTTGTTGCAGAGAAGACGACAATATCCCGCGCTAGCAATGCCAAAGATAAAGAACTACTTGTGAAGGCCACAGTTTTAGGTTAAAGAAACAAATTTTATGATTTCATTTTCCCGTATAATCAGCAATGAAAGTATACGAACTGTTTCAAAACATCAGAAATAATCAGGAGTTCAGTAAGGCAGCGTTTCCGGCACCTGTGTTATGCACTCAGCAGGGTGTAACACAGCTTCTCCCTGCAGTACAGATCCACTGAAAAAATCTGTCCATTAACTAAAAATTTATTTTTTTGAGAAAAAGGCAAAATAACTTCCAGGTTGTTCCAGTGTGTGGATTTTCTTGTTTGCATTTTTAATCATAATCAACTGAATTTTACAGACTTTAGCCAAACAAGGCATTTAAAGACAACACCTTGGATGATTTTATTGTTGTGGTTCTCTCTCATCACATCACAACACAACAACACTTGGGCATAATTTAATTCGAACTGGGACACAGTTTAGACTGCCATTGGTTTCAATCTGAAATCCAGCATCAGCTTCTTAACCGGTAACCCTCATCCCACCCTGCTGCTAAAAAAAACGGAGCAGTAATCTCTTCTAATGCATCCTTCACAATCCCACAACACACTGATTGGCTGAACCCAGATGCAGAGACAATCAATAGCCTCGGAGAAGCCACCTGCGAGGAAAGCCGCACGTTCACATGACTTGTCGCACTATTCACTATAAGATCACAAGCTCTACACCTTCACAGGAGCTCTGCTAACGAGCAGGTTCCAAAACAGGAACCCCAGACAGAGGAAGCTCTTTGGTTTCCACACACCTGCCAGCACTATTCACTGTGACAGCTGAATAGAGTCAGCCAAGGAATACAGCATAAATTTGAATCTGCTTGCATATACATTGGTCTCCGCTTGGAGATTAAAGAGGGCTTTTTGTGTTAGATGTGGTCTTATCCAAAGGTAGACATATACACACATGCAGGTTACTCTGGTAACAAATCCTTGAAACCAGACTCCCAGATTATTTTGTTAGAGTGTCACAAGGCAAGCGCTGCATTACCTCTGACTGGAAGCTCTGGTTACGGAGTCATGACTCAACCAAAATTACACCCCTATAGGATGTGACAGGAAACAACTGTAGTAAAAATGCTGAAAAATGTGAAGCACTGAGGCAAGCGCTGAGCTCCAGGAATGAAAAACATGAATAGGCTGCACTGATTTCCCCAGAATTACACCAGACAAACAGATTTTTAGCTATTTAAAATGAGCTGAACGCTGAAGCACTCAGTTTAGTCTAGTGGAAGCTTCCTAATATTCAGGTGCATCTGGTTCTTTACAAGTAATGAAGACACAGAAATTCCAACGCAGCAAATGCTACCTCCAGCTTTCACGTTAGCCAGCAGTCAAAACACACATTTCGATTACAGAATAAGCTCGCTTGCGGCTGACCAAAAACCTTAAAAGAAAAGCTGCGTTATCTTACCTCTATGCCACGGACAGTTAATACTTTCGTTCATATCATAACAATCGATTGAGTAACGTGCTAAGAAAATCAGGTTTATTTTCATTTTTGCTTACACTTTTACACGACTTCTTTTCGTTTTAGTCCTCTGGTCATATTTTGACTTCATTCTCTCATGTGGAAGGGTTTGATTGGTTAATTTAATTGAGAAATACAGATAAAGCAGGCAATCTGATTAAAACGATTTGCAGGAATCACTTAAAATAGTCCCATTTACTACATATACTAAAATCTACGACAGCAGACATATCTTCTTACAGTTCATATGGACTGTTTTGATTTAGGTAAAGCCTCTTAAAAAGCAGTCGTTTGCTTATAATTAGTAGAAATCAAGGGATCCACAGTTACGTGCTAACGTGCAGGTTATTCTCAGAAAGGCCAGGTTATTCAAATAAAAGCAAAAAGGTTTTAAATTGCAGGGAGAGAGACGCTCAAAAAGGTTTCAACACGAGCTGGAACAGGGAAGCAAACCAGAGCAGTTTTATTACAGGGTCAGGCAGTTCTGTATTAGATTAGAGGAAGACTATAAAACTGATACAAAAACACACCCATACCAAGGATTTTACAGTGTTCGAGAGCTCACTACTGTCAGTTTTTGTCTTCCTTGGTTAAAATCAGTGTCTCCGTGAGAAGAATAACGGGATGATTTAATCCACTTCGATGTAAATTTAGTTTAAGAGGAATTTGAGAAACATAAGTTACTTGTTTGCTCCATTTGTCACTGAACTGGAAGCCAGTTTCCTGCAGAGCGTGCAGATGCTAGAATCAGAGGCTGTTAAAACAGAGACTCAACAAGCAATTACTTCCTGTAAATAAAGCACAAACGGTACAGTATGAGTCACGCTTCTGCTGACGTTGGCCTCCATCACTTGTTGAGTCTCTAAATTTAAGAAACACGACAACCTTGAAATACTGGGGTGGAGATAAACAGCTGTTGAGACTGCAACCAAGGATAATGTAATGATAACAGCGCTTGCTGCTACTATTTTGCGCAGTTGTCTCCTGGTTTATCTGCTTAACCATCTGTGTGACTGATGTAGACAAAGGTAAAGAACTTTTACCCAGAAGGCACACTTCATTAATGGCGCAAGACTCACAGATCATTTATAAGGTCAGTAATTATTGCTTAGATGATTTGAATGCTTTTGATGTTTAAATATTTTTGGAATTGCACGTGTACAACAGGAATTATTTAACAAAAGGAAAAATCAACCCTACGATCCATGGGAGAGCTGCTTCAACGTGGAGAATACAACACAAATTTTACCTATTATTGATAACAACCATCTACACTTAAAATTTAATGCGGAAAGAGTGGTCACCATAGAGACTGGCCCAGCTTAATGTGGTTTACATTCAGCAGCCTGCAGCACCTGATTAGCAAGTTAGAGTGCATAATTGAAAAGAGCGCATACTTTGCAAAATCTAACGCTTTTTAAATGGCAACGTTAACATGATCATCTTAGCAGGTACAACATTCACCACGTGGAGATGATTAGCAAGCTAAAACAAAATATATCTTGTGAAGGATTTAGGTTCTAAACCAATCAATGACACTCAACTCGTCGACTGGTGGAGAATACAATCCTACTAACACGGCAAAAACATCTGACCAATGTCAAGGTTTCTTAATCATAAGAAATATCTTTGGCATCTAATTTTGTTACCTAACCTGTGGCAAAATTTGACCTAAAGGACACTCAGATTACCTCAACATAAGCACGTAAACTAACACTACTGCAGTAACTATTACAGGCACTCACCCATTGATCATACTGAGCAGCCCCTCCATCAGGTGGGCCAGGTATGAGATCTGGGCGTTCTCATCTGGGAATACAGGGCCGTGCATGGAGGCCAGCTGGGCCAGGCACTGAAGGGAATCCTGGGCCATGTCAGAGTCCTCTCGAATCTTCCTGTGTACCTGAACAAGAGGAGGGGCGGGAATTTGTTTTTATCGTTGTTTTTAAAGTGGAAAAGCAGAACCTTCGCATAAAAAGGACAGAATACAATACAATAATTGGTCCCCAATGAAGTACTCCCATAGAGCAAAGGAACGGAAAACTGCTGAACACCGTCTGTCAGCTTTAACAATTTAGGAAGGAGTAAAGATTGTCTTTATCATCAGTCAAAAGAAAAAAAGTTTCTTTCACGTGATCTAATATTAGGATAACCTAGAGAACAACGATCTTAAGCGGCGGTTGAACACACTTGACCCTGGAGTTGGCAAAACTTATCAAGTCTCATTTTCTCTCTTCTTTGGAACCTTGGAATAATATTCTAATTATTCAACTTTCACTGCAAATTACTGAATTTGAAACTATTTGTCATCCAAACAAATTCAACAAAATCATTTATTTAAATTATAAATTATAAACCTTAAATTTGCTTAAAAAAATCATCAGACTTTTCTGGCAGGTTCAAGGACAAAAGCCAACGATAAGTGTCTGACCAGTAAAATCTGTTCCTAATAACAAACATAAACAACCAAGACATGGAAGATATATTGTGGCATAACCAAGTGACCAGTAAATATTATGACCTGTAACATTTTCATAAATGACCAGGACTGGTTTTGATAGCAGCACGCAACACTAACAGTTCATGTCCCCTATGAATCGTTTTCTTCCCTATTTTTTATGACAGCACACAGACAATACGTCCTACCCATCTTTTTAATTCCTGCACACACTTCCACTTCTTGTCTCCGAACTGATCATGTTATATTTCAGAAATAATATCAAATCAATGTATGACTGTTATCTCACATTTAAACATTGCCCCTGGCATTCTGCATTTTTATCATTTTGAATTTTTATTTCCATTAGTGCTTAAAATTAAACTGCACTGTGACGAATACCACTTTGAAATAGAAATGTCCCAGGTCAAGAATGAAAAGGTAAACCTGCCTCATCCTCTCGTCACCACCTGTGGGGAAAAAATACAAAAAAAAACACATACCAGCTGATACCCTGCAGGATTTCTACTCACTGGTGTAACCCCCCTACACAGCACACTGAGGCGCCGTGAAATGGCAAATTGATTTTGATCTGTCACTGTGACCCAGATCTCAAACAAACAATGGTTGAGCAGCCTCAATCAAAACAGGAGAGGAAGAAAAAGACTCCTGATGGGGGAAAAAAACCAAAAACTGCTTGATTCAGTCTCATGTCAGTTGTGAGCTTCTGTTCAGTAGTGGGATTCGAGGGTTGGTTCGTTGTTTAAGGTCACACTTCAGAAAGAGAATAAGCATTGCTGGATTTGACTGTGCATGCAGACAGGCAAGTGCACGGCAAAGCAGCAGCAGCAAAAAGCTCTGAAAGTCATCACAGCCTCTCAGCAACATGTGTTTCCACTATGTGCACGTCTGGATCTCAAATTCCTTTTTCCTGTGCGCTGCGACTCTCTTCTCAGAGAGTCTCTGGGCTCTTTTCCTTTTTCTTCTTCTTCGGTCTCCTCAACTGTCATCCTCTTAAATCCAGAGAGAGAGCGCTTCTTCATCAACTCCACACTCTTAAACCAACACATGGCCCCATCGCTGAGGCAATCAAACTTTCA
>VUQR01002796.1:1595-18278 GCA_015108515.1 Hemichromis elongatus
GGGGGGGGGGGGGGGGGGAGGAGGGGGGGGGGGGGGGTTTCCACAGCAGCATCTTTCATTTCTGGCCTTTGTCCGATGCCTGCAGAAGCAGCCTTGCTCTGCATACCAACCAAGGGGTTAACTGTGTCCCCAAAGCAATTACAGCCAATTGTGGAGCTAGTTAGCAATTAGTGGATTAAATGTAATGAGTCTGTCGTTGCCATGGTGACTGAATTTTTTCAATGATACTTGTGGAAATGAAGAGCCCTTTAAAAAAAAAAAAGACAGTGGTTTTAACAGATGTCGGCAGATAGGTCCAGTCCATTTAGTGCCTTCATCACTTTAGTTTGTTATTGAATGTAATTAGTTGTTTTCATGTAAACCTGAAATGGAAAAAAAAACAAAAAAAAACATTGTAATTAACCTTTGGGATCAATGCAGCCAGTAAAGAAGGTGAAGCATAAGAGGAGCCCTCATCTGTGCATAAGAGCACCTGGTGTGGGCGGTTTGAAGCTAATTTTCAAGGCCCCTAAATGTTTCGCTGTGTATCTCATCTTTTTCTTTTTTTGTATCATATATTCAAAATTAGCTGCAATCACACAAACTTTGATGTATACACCAGCACTGAAGATGGTTTGTATGATGAACAAGTTGTGTGTACTAAGCTTGTATGTTGTTCACTCAGCTGTCAGCTATAGTTATTAGACTGTTCAGTCATATGCATATTGCACATATACAGTACCATCTGTGCTTTTGTCCCTTCAGGGCCAGAGCTGACATATTAAAGTGTGAAGACTCTTATTGAGTAGTATAATGGATTCCAAACTACAGCATTTCATATCCCATGTAATTTGATCGCTATTTAGTCTGGATATCTGATCCCCATTCCTCTGCCTTTATGAAACCGTCTGTGCAAACGGGGCCAGAATCCAAAAATGATTTATGATAGATTCATGAAGAGAGGCCAAGGGGAGAGAAACAGATTAGGTAAAAATCTGGAGAGATAAAGATGAGACGTCTGTCTGCTGCTGCTGAGGGCAGCGAGACAAGCCCTGTCTGTATCAAGCTCAGGGAAATGTGCTCAGGGCCCTGACAGACAGCATCGAACCATCTCAGAGTTGACACAGACATCATCTTCCCTTTCTTTTCCTAGGGCAAGGGGAGAACTGTGACATTGCCAATTATAGAGTCCTTAGATGGCCGTCTTGTAGTGTTTCTGTGAATGTATAAAATCTGGTTGAAGGCTTTTGTCAGGTTTTCTTCTTAATAAACATGTCATCATGTTTCCAGCCTGCAAGTGATGCAGGAGAACAGTGTATCATGCCTTGAAGTTTGTGCAGCTGAAGCACCTGTTAGCAGCTAGAAAGGAGAGGTCTGATCCTGTCAACTGAGCACATAAGGAGTGGACAGCATGATTTATCCAGTGTGGTACACATCTGCTAATGCTGTGAAGTGACTGGAATCCACAGCCACAACTCGGTGTACAGGTGGCATAAATATATCTCTGTTAAACCAGCAAAAAGCCACTGCCTGGTTTTCAAAACCCCCTTCTCTTTCAGATACTGTCTGTCCAAGTCATATTGCTGTTACATCACCAAGCACAGAGTCGGGTGGACTTTGACATCTGATCACAATGAAAGTGTTGCTGTTTTCTCACTCTGTAAACCAGCATTTGTGTGACAAATCAACAGTAAAACCGACTTGATTCAGCCCACTTCTCCACTTTTCAGCTTCCATCTCTTTTTCATTTCTCCCCTCCTCACAGGTATGATGACTGTCAGCCATAATGCCGGTCAGCATGAGCCCGGCTGCAGCAGAGCAGAGTGCTAGAAGGCCTGTACGATTACCCCTGGCCCCCCTGCTGCGAGCACTGCAGCGGTGGAGGGACTGAGTGGGAGAGTGGTGAGCTTTTAATACCATGCACAATAGGGCACCTCAACCCCAGACAGGCACCATATTTACACTGAGCTAAGGCTCTCCCTGAGCCTTATGACAGAGCAGGCAGAATGATCACCCCTTGCCTTGCAGCCAGGGATCCATAATTCATGAGAAGAGGTGGATGGGGTGCAAACAGGGCATGCTTACAGAGGGGTGGGGGGCGCTGCCTGAGGAGTGTGTCCTGAGCCCTGTGTGTCTAAGTAATTAAATGGGATTAGGTATGCGCTGAACCCATTTTCAGAGAGATTGGCTGGCAATGCCATTATTATTGGAAAGGATCAGAGGGGCTTATAAGCATTGAGGAGAAAGGTAACTGAAGAGAGAGGTTTGAGGAGATTTATTAAAAAAAAACTACTTTCTCAAATGTGGGTGGCAGGCTGGAAACAATCATCTTTTACGTCCCTTTTCCCTTTTTGAGGCAGAAAGAGGTGAGACAGATTCTGTCTTGCGGTTGAGCTTCCAGTGAAGATGTAGAAGGCACATAAACTCGTCAAAGAAACCAGGGCTAACTATGTCTCTGCACCTCTGCTCTGCCCAAAACATCCGTTTCTAATTTGTGTGACAATGCCAGTGTGGATGGCACCTGATTTGCAAGAGGGTGCCCGGAGCAGAACTCATTTGAATAAGCACACATTCGAGTTATCACGGATCAGGAAGAGGAGCTCAAAGATAGACAGGGCACAATTTCTGTGCTCAGTAGCTCAACACCTCAACAAACTCAGTTAACAATAGATCTCTGTGTGCACCTGGACTGTAATCCTAACAATGGAGTGGAAAAAAGGGTCCATACACAATCCTGCATTGTAACCCAAATGTCTTATTCCTAATCTGAATGGATGGTAAATCCCGGCTAGTGTGCTCTACTGAGGAATGATTTCCTTTTGCCAGAAGAGCTGAAGCAACTTCTTGTTTGTGCCTCCCTTTTCCCTTACAGAGAGAACCTTTTGGCGACAGCAACCCTGGGAGAGATGCAGAAAGCACGTCCCCTGGGGAGAAAAGCTGCCTCAGGCTTCAGAAAGCCTATTTACAACAAGCTGTGCTTGTTACTTTCATCAAAATAGAGCACTGAGCTTTTCTCTTGCCTTGTTTTTTTGTGCTTTTGGCAGGAGGTTGTTATTGTAAAGCACTGACTCCATTGTGCTCAGCAGTGCGGTGAAAGTCTTGCTGTCCGCAGCCATAGAGAAGACAAGACATGAGAGATGGCTAGATGGAAAGAAGGGAAGACACCCTTTTCCCTCAAGACACCGGACTGTTTTATAGACTTTGAAGGAGTGTCTGTGGGACGAGTAGAGAAACCTGCTATGTCACTGAATTTTCCCAACCTTTGATCCTCAGCTGTACTCCATCAAGATCAATTAGAGGATCGGTGGTCTCTGGCGGGCACGTTTGTCATAATCTATTGGGTATGGTGCATTCCACATATTGAAGGAGAGGACAGAAAATCAATAAACTGGATTGGGCTGCCAGGCCCAGGGGGAGGTCTCCTTACCCTGGCTTGCATGGCTCAGGCTCAACTCCCCTCCATCAAGCCTCTCCTTTTACTTCTGTTTGAGCCATTAAATTGAATTTCACCAAAAGGTCTCAACAAAAAAGAAAGATATATAGCATATGGCTTTTGTATTCCACAGACTCTCCATTTGCCCTGCAGGCAAATATGCAATCACATATAGTCAATGTTCAGGAAGGGCTGCTGTTTGCTTTTGATTTTATAAAAAGCAAACACCATCTGATTTATCACTCCAGTAGGCTTTACTCACTAGTAGAAGATATACCCTCGCTTTCTGTTTGTCATCGTCAAGCACTGACACATACTGCATGGAATGGATAAAACCATGAAATACTTTTAAATTGTGTTACACTTTAAATGTGTAGTGAGACAAAGGCATTGATCTGACAGATCTTTTAAACATGCACATTCTAGTTTGCTCTTATCAACCCTGAGCAGAGGAAACAGAAAGGAACTCTGGTGTGAATCAAGGTCAATGACTCCTTGACAACTGTTCCATCTGTGAGGTATTATCATTTCATTACCTGCCCACGTCAATAGCCACTGCTGTTTTCTTTTTGACTCCATTTCCATAGTAACTATTGACTCGTTGTTTGTAAGGGGCCAATCATTCTTGGACAATTGTCTCAAAAGCTCCAATTAATGGTGAAAAATCAGTCGCAGCTTTCAGCTGTTTGAAAACTCTGTGTTTGCCTGTAAGGGAGGATAAGGCTAAGGGCGACACATGCTGTCTATAGTTCCCAAGAGGTAATAATCATCGAAACAGTATGGCAATCTCCCACAAGGCAGAGATTTCCATATACATGACTGACTGCGTTGCTGATCTGGTTATTGTCACTGTCACCATCAGCCCCCGTGCACGCTCCCACTCTTAAATTTCACCACCTTTCCTCTCTCCTTCCTCAAGTATGTAGAACAAAAGAGAAAAGAAATATTACCCAAAGGAGGTGGTCCACCTACAAAATCTATAAAGTCCTCCATCAAAATCAGCTCCCTCGCTTTATGAGGACATTAATCTGCTGCTGCAGTGCTCTGCTCTTCAAAGCACCTTGACAGTGTGATTGTGCTTTTTTCCCCCCCTTCTTCGTGGCTGCTGTTTCTTGTGTGCTTTGTTATACAAAATCTCAAAAGTTTATCAAACGGAGGTGAGGCTGTGAGAAAGAGACTGCACCTCAGAGGGAAATAAAGGATGGAGATGAAGAGAGGACAGAGATAGATGGAGAGAAAGAGAGGAGGGAGGAAAGAGCAGCACTTCTGAGTAACAGCCCTGCCAAAATAAATCCTCTACGGGAAAAACAAAACATCCTGTGAAATAAAACTCTAGCATCCCCATCCGAAAATGCTGCAACCTTCATCTATTACTCTCAAGTGTCAGATAAATGTCTGGAAGAGATGGAGAAGTTGTCCTTGCAGTTGTGCTTTCTCTGCCTAAACTCTGCATGCGCCCTCTCCCCGCCCCCCTCCACCAATATGAAACTCACGCAGCGTACACACGAACAAACTCAGCTATGTAGCTGGGTCAGTCAACCGAGAGCATCTAAGGTGGACTTTATACTGATTTTATTGACTGCCTTTAGGTGGGGTAATGAGCGATGTCTCTCAAACTAGTGAGCAAAAAGAGGAGACAAAGTTAAAAATCCATCATTCCTGTCGGATGCTATTGTCCTCGCATTGGTCATGATAAATGTGGCTTACAGATACTCCCCATCAGCTATTACAATCAAATTCATCTCTGGCTGTGCTTGCTGGCCCCAGTGAAGTCTGCCAGAGAGATTATCTACAACACACAAGAAAAGCAGTGCTCTGTTTTTTAACAGCCTTTCAGTGTGCAGAGAGTTACCAGGAACATGTGCAGGGCTGAGCCAGTGGCACTGCTCTGTTTAGTAAATAAATTAAGTCAGTAAATGGGAATGGCAAGAGTGGGACCCCCGCTCCTGTTAATTATGGCCTTGGCTGCTGCTCTGGGACTCCTGAGCTAACAGATAGGGTCTGGGATACTAAGGTTTCCAGGTGGGATTGTCAAACTAGGCCCTCCTGTCTGCTGCTGTGGCGAATGCAGGATCTCAAACACAAATTATGTGCTGTCAATGGAGAGGAGGCAAGTAAAATGCGTGCAGAATAATCTTCAGTAAGAAGGCTCCACTCCAGTCGTTTCATTTAACAGCCTGTCCTTTTTTTTAAGATTCACTTAGTAATCACAGATGAGATGTGCACATCAAACAAGACGAGCGACTTTGGTCTACACAGCTGCCTTATAAAAAGCAAACAAGCTATAAATAAAAGAGAATTTTATAGAGGGGTGTCTGTCGGGCATGTGTAGTTGAAATAGGGAGAAGCAGAAAGGAAAGGGAAGGAAAGGAAAGGAAAGGAAAGGAAAGGAAAGGAAAGGAAAGGAAAGGAAAGGAAAGGAAAGGAAAGGAAAGGAAAGGAAAGGAAGGGAAAGGCATCTGTGAGACATCAGAGACCACAGTGCATGACATTACTTATTATGAATACAATGTGATGCTATTTAAATGTGATGGTAGGAACAGGTTGGCTCAGGGTGGGACTGGTGTCACAGCTTGTAATGAGATCCTTTGATGTGTCAGATAAGGGGGAAGTGAATAAGGGAAAGGGCCCTCTGGGGAGGAGAGGCGAGAGGACACCCAACCACCATCATCACCTCCTCCTCCTCCAAAATAGAGGAAAAAGGAATAAAGATGAGAAAAGTGTGGGTGGAGGCAGGAAGCAGTTACACATTAACAAGACAGGGCATAAAGGGTTCTTAAATAACAACGCCACACCTTTTGGAGCTACTATATACCCAATAAAACTTCTGTTGGAGCTAAAAATGGTGGATTGAGTGCTCAAAATTTTTGTTGATTTTTTTTTAGGAGGGCGTGTTTGACAATACTGTTTAGTTATATGAATGATTGATTTTCACTCTAGGGGGAAAAGTCGATTTTTTTTATTAACTTACGGCATAATCAGAGGTGATTTAAGCTATGATTACACAGACACACACAGTCATTAATGTTCTTTTTTCTTTCTTGTGCAACATCATAATCATTGGACACTAGTTCATCAAATTGTCAGTGATTTTTTATTGCTTATATTTGATTTATTTTTTTTTAACAATATAATATCAGTAAAGACACGTATACAGTATCAAATTCAGCTTTTACTGTTTTCCATGTTTTCCAAACACACAAGTAAATCACACACACTCACAAACACACATTTTTTCCTGACCTTAAGAGCGTTAAACTCACTCCAGGTGTCCCAATGGGCTCAATCTGGGACACTCTGCCATTAACAGATTTCTCCACCCGCTGTCTCAGTGCAGCCTCGGCCTGCTTTATTTTTGTCAGAAATCAATCGGCCCATCATCAGCTTTACTATGTGTTTGTGTGCACCCACTGTGCACATAAAACCCATGCGCTCAGACAGTCACATATACAAACAAACAGAAGCCTGGAAACAACACAGGGGCCCTGCTTGATGTTTTTGATGGCAAACAAAGTGCAAAGACAGAGAGGAATAATTTGACAGAGAAAGAGAATGTGACAGTGTGTATTCGGAGGCCTTGTACTTTTGACACCTGCAAGTGAAGCAGTGTTATTGAAGCTTACTTTGAAGGCAAGGGTGGAAGAATAATCAGGGCCTGCTTCTGAGTACACGGGGGAATCTCGGCACAATATGTTTTTTATGATTGCAAACAAATTGGTTTTATTACTAATGTCACCTCACATGAACTTACATATCAAGAGGCAAAGGTGGCTTTTGTTCTGTTTTTGGTGCACATGCTTTCTTTTTTTTTTAATCTGAAAGAAGTTTGTTTCCCCAACTATTCTAGTGCCTTCTTCTTTTTTGCTGGGGTATCTTGAGATAATCAAGGCTCTTTTATTTTTTTTTTAACTATCTCGCCATCGGGGCAGGTTTCGGGTTATCGTGAAGCTGGATGCTCAGCAGAGTTGTAATCTACCAGCCTGCTGCTCAAACATTGCAATCAATTATCAGCTGTTTCAACAGAATCAGAGATGAACTCCATGCATTGTTCAATGCGAAAAGTCCAGAGCACACAATAGGAAGGATAAAAATCTAATGAGCTGTTGCTTTGCACTGCGACAAATCCGCAAAGAAAGACTGTGAATAACACATAAGGTGAAATAACATGAAAGGACGTGAAGGGAAAGTCAAACCCTTACTTGAATGGTGTAGACAACAGTAGGTTATTTACAGTCAACGTCTGGGACGGCGACTTGCGTTTCACCTGGAGACCCATAAGCTCGCAGAATCATCAAAGCAGCAACTGCCACAACCTGGCGTGTGTGGGCCCGTGTGTCACACCTCATTTCCCCCGAGTCTTCATGTCTGTTGACAAGCAAATGACTTGGGGTAAACATTCACATTTACACACTAGAGGTTACGTGCCTTACCTTTATTTCCCATCAGCAAAAGCCTGGAAATATGGAAATTTGACTCCTACATACTGGTAGTTAAAGTACTGTCAACACTGCTTTATAAAAGGTGTTGGTGATCACAATCACATATTCTCACAATAACCACCAAGAAAAATCTAGGTATTCTCTTTAATCAAATTATATTAACTGGATTTCAAGGCAGTCTTTATATTATATTTTTTAATGAATAATAATAACCAAATGTTACTGTAGTGAATTTGCAGCTATGGTGATAATAGTAACGGCAGTGGAGGCATGTCTGATAATGAACTGTAGAAATTAGAATAGTACTTGAGCCAACAGGTATGGAAAGCTTATCACAAAGATTAGAAACTGTAAAACTGTGAGGCTGGCTCCAAGATCAAAGGTAGAAAGAATTATTTTTAAGTGAGGTTATTTGTCGGTGTTAAACAATTTGTCCAAAGGTGGGTTTTTGTTTTTTTGTTTTTTTGACTGATGGCCCTGTGCTGGCAAACCTGATCTGGGCCACCAAAGGGCCGTCATTCGTTGCGGTATGTGGGCCATGTGTAAGTTGTGTGCAGCTACGGGCCAGTTGCAGACACGTTGCTGGCCCTGTGGTGGCCCTGAACAGTTTCAGCTCTGGCCCCAGATGTCAGCCTAATGTGTACCTTAATCAAGCCATTTAGTTACAACATGTGCCAAAACATAACAGTGCAAAAGTAACACGACAAAACTCTGTTCAGACAGTGAATGGACTGATTCTTATATAGTGCTCTATACAACATGCTATATTCACCAAATCGCACACTTTCTCTAAACTGAATGCTTCCTAACTGCATTCATACACTTACTTATTACTTGTTTTTTTTGCTAATAAACTGCATCATTATAGATTATGCTACCAAGCAGCATGTAAGAATGAAAACCATCAAAAACTGCAACATTAAAGTTGCACCGTTAAAATGAAAGACATTTACATATGAATACATCAGCGATTATGGTCCAGTTATATGTATATGATTCTGAAAAGCATCATTCCACATAATGAGTACACATACTTAATAGAACATAAGCTAAATAAGTAAGATTATATGATATATAAAATATAATTCATTATATGTATAATAATTTTAGATATTATATTTATCATATAGAGCAGCACAGTGGCACTCCTCACAGCCAGATACTCCGGCTTCCTCCCACGGTTTGAATATATGCAATTAGTGAAGTTGCATTAATTGGTCATTTGAAATTGCCCATAGGTGTGAATGGTTGACTGTGTTAGCCTGGGAGTGACTGCCAACCAGTCCATGGTATACTCAGACGCTTGCAATGTATCAGCTGGGATGAGCTCCAGCCTATCCAGCTGGGACCCTGAAGTAGATAAGTGGAAGAAGATGGATGGATTTTTTTAGTTTGTTTTTTTCACTGTTTGTTTATTTTTTAAAGGTCTCCACAGAGATGGTGCCAAATGCTTATTTTTATATCTACAAAGTTCCTAGCCAAAGCGTTCTCATGTTTTATCACTGGGCTGCAAAAAACCACAGAAACCTGCAGCAGAAGTCACTGGGTCATGGCAGGGGGCCTCTGCTTACAAGGTTGTTTTTGTACAAGTTTCACTTCCGCACCTTCATCTTGACAGCAAGTCAGAGTCTCCAAATCTTTCCCTCAATAAAAACTCTCCTTTCAGGCCCAGGTTTTCACCCTGCCTGGCCTGACATCCCCCGCATGCTGCAGCTGTGACCTCAGAGCTCTTTATGCACCACAGTGGGAGGAGGTTACACAGTGGAGAGCATGGCATGTAGGGTTGGTCTCTGTAAAGTAGGCTATTTTTGTTCATACACTCTTGATATTCCTCTGATGTTGCTGAGAGCGATTAGGTTTAAATTATTGGACTGTTCCATGTCACAGGTTTTTGGCTAGCATTTCCATTAAAAGCTTTTTGGGATGTTCAGAGAAACATTTTGTGTAAAGAAAAGGTGGTCAGCATTCCCAAATTTGTACATTTTTCTATATTTTGTTAAAGTTGTGTGAATAGTGGGCACAAATTCATCAGGTGGACCCAACCTCAAAGTGATACTCATGTTTCTTTGTGACTACTAAATATGTTGCCAGCTCAGTATGTTTTCCCCCAGTGTTATAATGAAATAAGATTAACTCATTAACTTGTTTCTAAAAGAGTCACATTACAAATTACACCACTAATAGCATTTATCTGTTAAATTCATCCAATAAATGCTTTGCACCACATTTTTTAGCAACTGCTGTTGCTATCATGCTTTCAGAACACAACCTATCACTGCTGACTGACAACTTATTTCATTATCAGTTTTATGATGAGATAGTTAACACATATATTCACAGAAACCTCAATAATCTAATTAAAGTCCAGATCGTAGAAACCTGCCTTTGATGAGTGTCCATTGAGTTGATGACCTCTGCTACTAGATTTACTGTGGTAAGGTGAAAAGAAGCTCCTCCAATTTCCACCCATCACCAGAGGGCACAAGATGCTCCTCTCTGCTGGGTGGCGTCATAACCCGTGAATTTCGAAGGTTCTTGCATAAAAGAGCACAGAAGACAATCTGGCAATTTATCAAAAGGATCACCTAAAGGTTTTGCATAGAGAACAAAGGGCTCTGTAAATCATTGCTAATCAGACACCGAGAAGAAAATTAAATCGGCAGGAGAATCAATTGTCTCCGATTGATCGGTGTAGAGGACAGCTGATTTGGCCCTAGAGAGTTGTGGAATTCCAGAGGCCAAACACAGAGACACAGATCTGTTTCCACTTTGTAGCCACAGCTGTCAGAGCTCATTTCTTTCAAGGTGGATGACCATTTCTGAAGGTAGCTCAGCTGGGTTTAACTAAATCAAAACCTTAGAGGGAAGAGTAATATGAACAGAAACCAGTCCTATGGAAACTGACTGGATAGAGAGAAGATTAAGGCAAAAATTTTCCCCAGTCTTTCTTTGCCCGTCTGTCTTCCTCCTTCTCCAGCTTTACTCTTGGAAGTGAACAGATCTTAAGTCTACAGATGTGCAACAGATGGTTTCAAGTTTAATGATGGCTCATTTCCCAATTTTTGAGGTCACAGACACAGTGATTTACCAACAGCGTGGAAATATTTATCACCTTGAACAATCACGTTGTGGTAGTAAAACTATTTAGAATGACAATTTGACCGCACAGAGGTCTATTATAATTACACAAATTCAACAAATTTATTCTTTGTAAAGGACCACGGCAGACCCAGTTGTGTTTTGTACATTTTATTCAATATGCACACCAGCAACAACACCACTAACCCCTGAGTCCCGGTGTTTTAACACGGCGGGCGTGATTACAGATGCCGTGCAGGTGCGACCGCACGGCACCGCAAACCACGCCCCGCCACATTCTTCCATCATACAAGCATCTATGCAGCCATTTACATATTATGGACAACAATACTTGGTCAAAATTAATCTTTGAATTCAGGAATTTTCAATCCCATTGCTACAGGTGTCTAAACTCAAACCCCTACAGTCTGCCTTTACAGACATTTGTTAAAGAATGGGTCATTCCTCAGAGTTCACTGAAGATGAGTGCGGTGCTGTAATAAGATCCCACCAGTGCAGCAAGACAGTTTGTGAAATTTCTCTCCTCCCAAATATTCCACAATCAGAAATCAGGGTCGCCAAGTGCTGAGTCACAAAGTGTGTAGAGGTTGCCATCGGCAGCTTCAGAGCTCCAAACCTCCTCTGGCATTAACATCAGCACAAAAACTGTGCACCAGGAGCTTCGTGGTATGCTTTTCCAGGATTAATCAGCTTCTTTAGGTTTAATGTATAGGTGGCCCAGTACATTTGTCCATAGGGTACAATTTGCATCGCAACTCAGTTTTTTGCTTTGCGCTCTAGACGGGACATTTTTAGTCTGTTGCTCCATCCATCTGTCATTCATTTTGAATCAGGCCAAAGTATATCAACAGTTATTAGAGGGCCTGCTATCAAATTTCATGGTTTCCAGAGGACAAGGCCTACGACTTTGAAGATTCCCTGCATTTTCTTGTTACATCACAACTGAGGCATCAGCATCAGAATGAAATGCATTCGGTAATATTTTTATATCCAAATACCAGCAAAACCCACCAAATTTTATCAACTTTAGCTGTACATTGGTCTTTGAACCTTGTATTCACTATAATTCAATGATATGGTGACAATGTAACATTATATAATGATGATGTATAATGGGTTGAGGATTTAGCCAAAAGACACAATGATTAAGAGGACACAAAGCTGAGCTTCTAGCATGGCTGTATATTCATAATCATTTTTTGCAGCCTTTTATGGCTCATACCCGAGCCAACTAGTGCCATTATGAGCCATTAATATGAACCATTTAAGTACAAAAATGTAATACCCACTGCATTAGTTGCACTAATGTTTTGGATGTAGTTTTTAAGAGTAATGAAACTACAATGACAAAATGAATTAGCAAGGATGTACATAACCTAGACGATGAGCATTTAAAATGAAAGGTTGTAAAATAACAGTTATATATTGTTAATAATTTACTGCTTTAGCATTAACCACAGGATATATATGTTTATCCCCACATAAACAATTCACTCAGTACCAGCATCTCTTTGCATGTGTCATGAAAAATATAGTTGTAAATTCCACAAATGTTTCACCTTGTTAGAGGTTTACAATTATAGCAAAGACCCCTGAGGCAAACCTAATCTCAAAGTGAAGGGAAATCTTCTATCATATCAAGTGAAATTACTGTGAGCTTTTCTCAGCCTATTCCGATAAGATACCGATCAGCCAAATAGATTGGCTTTTCCATTATCTGCCGGGAGATCTTGGAAGGCATTGGGTAGATAATTTGCTAATGTTTCCTGTGACCTCCCCAGATTCAAATTATGTCTTTGGGTACATGTCAACTCAATCCTTCTGTTTACCACGGAGTAAGCACTCAAAGAGCCATTAATATTCACTGCAACGCAACTGTCTTTCCACATATTTTTCTGCAACATTTACAGACTCAAAGAAGGGTAGATTCCATGCTACTTGAAGGGTATGGATAGAGCTGGCTGAGTGCTTTACAGACCTTGTGGGTGGTTAGAAAAGAAATGACAAAGCCAGAGGGGAAAAAAAGGAAGAATAAGAAGAGTATAGAAGATGGGGACTAGGGAATAATAATATAATTTAGAAAGTGAAAAATCACCTTTTGCTGCCTCAGATGTTCCAGAGAGGCTAGACTATTCAAGTCCAACCCATATTTCAATGAACAATAGAAGCCTACTTTCATATTTCTACATTTAGAAGGAAGGGTCAATTATTCTAGGCCTAATTAACAAAATGTAATGAGCTGCTTTGATGTGGGAATTTACTGAAATGAACACAGGAAAATAATTTTAATAACAGAGGTACATTGTCAGTTTTCATTAAACACTTGCTTAATTCGGTGCCTGGTTTTTTTTTATCATAAATACAGAGCAGCGGTCCATAAAAAAGGAAAAGAGGCTAACTGGTTAAATCTAGCGCATAAACAATTCAATTTAATTAAAAACACATAAAAGCTGGGTAGATTTGTTTTGTCATGTTCAATTGGTGCGCTCCCCCACCTCAGTATCAAAATGATATCAAAAGACTGCAAAGGATTAAATTAAACTAGCGCTCAGCATGAAGCTAGTAGAATTTACGCCATATGAGCATTTTGTATCAGATCAGTAGTCTGTGTCATGAGAACAGTGTGACCTGCTATTGTTGTGAGTTTAAAGTTGTAAGTGTAGCAGCTCAGCACTACTGAGAGTGAAGTCCTACCCCTGCAGACAATGTTTTCTGCTCATCTAATGACATATGTTAAATCTACAAACAAATCAAATGTTGTAGATAAAGTCTGCTCTGCCAAAGAGAACCTAAGATTCCTTTTGACTCTAGTAACAAAAGGCAAAGCAAGAACAGCAAGCAAATAAAGTGTCGAATTGTTGCAAATGTGAATCTGAAATCTGAAAAACTGGCCTGACGGTGACTGCAGCTCAATTTCAGCTGGACTGTGTCCTACACAGCATGCAAAAGGAACACTAACCAAAAAGAAACGAGGGCAACTGCCATTTCATCTTGCAATCATATTTTAAAACCTTGCTCAAATTTTCATTTATCCCAGCACCACCCCCTCCTTCTGGAGTTATTAAATCAGCTGGAAGCAGTGCAGCTCTGTCACACGTAGTATTAGAACCACCACCACCCCCCACCCCCCTCCTATTACCAGGTGCAGCCCTGTGATTTAAAGCTTTGATTCTGTTCAAATGACAACAAAGGTGAGCCCAGAGCTGACGCTCCTAATTCATCATTCTCTGCTTGATAAGAGCGGGATTAATGCTTTTAATGCGACGGTCGCAGGCAATCATCCATTTTAAAGCTGGCTCCCTGGAGGATGCAGCTAAAAAGGGAAAACACCTGAAACACAGGGTATGAAGAAGGCACATCACAGGGATAAACTGAGCTTTAGAAGGCCTCTTTATAGATCTTGATGGATCCAGAACTGCCCTGTGGTCTTGGCCTGCATCCCAGGAGCAGATGGCTGCAAGACCCGGGGTAAAGTTTGACCTAAATGCTGGAATCCAAAATTCAGAAAAGACCAGAATTGCCCTCAAAAATCAAACCTCCCCGTATCCCATCCCCTGCCAGGGTTACCGTAGGGACTGAGGCTTTGAGTGAAAGTGCTTTGACCATTATGGATCTGTGTGTAAAATAGAACAATATTTAGGCCATGTTTTGCTGCTTTAATAACTTGTTATGTGTTCACGCCATGCTTAGTTTAACATCTACTGACTTCTCCATCCTTGCTCTATGGCCCTTAACTTGGATAAACGCATGGGAGATGGAACGAAAATGATCCATTATCCATATGTTTCTGGACAGATTGAGCTCCATTGCTGCTGTTTCTCTCTGTAGCTGTGATTTCCACTTGAATATGCTCTCCAAAGCAAAAGACTCATAATCAGAAGGTTGATATTGACAGGAAACGACCATATGTAGTTGTCTATCATCCAAAGTTCTTTTTCCACTCGTGGTTAACCACCTGGAAACAAAGTGCTCTCTGTAAACTCTGGTCAAATCTGCCGCAGACAATAAAATCAAGTCATCATGCCCAGGATAGATGCCTCTAAGCAATAAACTATATTATCATCCTTTAAGGAGAAAAACAGGTCCCCTCCTTCTTCTCAGGTGCTGTATTTAACCTTGAACCTCAGTAATGAGAAATGAGTCTCAGTCAAATATGTTTTATTGTCTTTACTGTCTTTATATGTTCCGTTTGGTAGTAAGAGCAGACAAGGCAGTCCTTTGTTTTTGGTTTATTTATTTACTTTGTGAAAAACAAAGCACACAGAAGCACAGACTTGATCAGCATTTGATCCTGATGAATATGGAATATAAGGATTTTGTCTTTGGGACGGGCCAAAACACAAAAAAGCACTAAAGCTGAATACATTTGAATTATGAAAAGATTTTTTGTGGATTCCAGACTTGCAAACCTAATGCTGTGCTCAACTCATATTTAAATTAAGTGCGACTGAGTTCATTTAACAGCAAGCTGCTGTTAAACTTTATGGTAAAGTACAGTTTGTCAGTTGTGAGTCTCACTCTGTCCTGCCGTTACAACATCACACCAAACTCACACAGAAGCTAAAGAATTAAAATCATTAGTTTTTTTGTTTTTTAGTATTGCCACAGTTACTTTAGACTGTTGATCTGTGCTGGCCAGCATTTATCTTCATGCTATTTATTTATTTATTTTCTAGTGTTAAGTAAAAGGGAGCTGTTGTTGCAGATAATCAGGCCAGTTCTTGTATAATTTGGCATACCTCAGCCTTTTCTCCTTGTTTCCTTTCCTTAAGAATGGCTTCTTAACAGCCACCCTTCCACTAAAACTATTTCTGATGAGGCTCCGGTGAACAGCCGACAATTTTATATCATAACTGTGTTATTTTAGGCCTTTTTTGTAGGTTTAACTAAAGAAATTGGAACAAATGATGCGTTTTTGCAACAGGGTGCAAGTAAAAAATGCCTCAAGATATAATTTTAAATTGGTTCTTTGCTATTGCTTAAGATTGCTTTAAAAAAATCAGTCTGGCTTTAAAAGTCTGGCTGCTTGGAAGCAAAATATGAAAACAATGAGGAATGAGGTTCAAGAATTTTTCCACAGTATTGTAACTATTAAGAAACAATTTCATCCCTAATGATGCACAGCACACTATGATACCCAAAGTTAGTCCCCTAACATAAAAAAAATAAATAAAAACACTGGCGCTGTGGTAATACAGTTATGTGTCACGACTGGGGCAGCAGTCGTGTGGAGATAGAGGAAAGATCCAAATGCAGACGGAGGTGGAATGCGAGAGTGCGTTTTATTTACAGTGAGAGGTTTAACAGAGGCAGGAGCGGAGCAAAACAAAACATAAACCTAAACTGGGAAAACTAAAGGGTGAATTAACCTGAAACAAACGGCACGGGGAATATTACCCATTAACTGGGGTAAACTAAACAGACGATCCCACGACGAGCACACACTGACACCCACTATAAATACACACAAAAGGTAATCAGGTAATGACACACAGAAGGGGAGCACAGCTGAAACTAATTCACACATGACGAGCAATACACAAGTTAACACAGTGACGACTGACACAGACTTTCAAAGTAAAACAGGAAATACAAACACAAACAACACGAAGAGGCACAGAAGGGAGGAACCTAAACACAAAATCCAACCCTAATACAAATACAAAATAAAGATAAACACAAGAAGGTGGAAGAGAAACACAAAACACTGGGTCACTGACCCAGGATCATGAC
>VUQR01002797.1:13543-29936 GCA_015108515.1 Hemichromis elongatus
GGGGAGAAAAACAAATGCAGCTGAATCAAGTCTCACTCACCGTCTCCCAACATGTTTTGAGGACAACGCCTGGTGGAAGGAGGAAACTCTGTCTTGGCATGTTGCTAGGTGATGCATTAATATTAATGTTGTCTTTTTTTTCTCAGAACGTGTGCACTCCGTGCCCCCTTTGGGATAAACCGAAGCTTAAAGATATCTCCATCTTGCTGATACTTCTTTTATCCTCGTTAAAACTCGTATCAAAGGTTTTAATTACATTCTGCTAATGTAATGCTGCAGAGCTTTGTTGAGAAATCACAATTGGCTCGCAGTTTCTAGTTTGCAGTGCTGATATGGTCAGCTCAGTGTAATTGAAAAACGGGTATGTGGTGTCTCAGCTCATGTGGTGTTTTAAACCGGTGTTCAGCATCATAGAAACAGAACCAGATCGTGTTTTGCCTTCATCTAATCATCACCGTCAGATCAGATTCTCAAGTCGTCTTCATAAACCTCAGTTAAAAAAAAACACGGTTGATTGTTCTGCTTTTATCTAATGTGTTTTGTTTTTTTTCCTGTTTGAAAATCATTTTGTGCAGGAGACATAAATCTGTGATGGAGTTCACCTTCTGCCTCACCCTTTCCTCCTGTTGGGCTTTTAGCCTCGAGTCTTTGTCGCGGACCCCTCCTGCACCTCTCTGCAAAACCATTTTCCTGGCGCTGAAACACAGATGTTATCCATCTGATTAAATGTTCAAGGTTACATCTCCAAATACATCAAAGTCTCCCTCTCCCGAAAGAAGAGGCGTGACAGCCAGTATTTTTGGTAGCCCGGAGGTGCAAGCGCCAGTGTCCTCCCTTTCATTTTTTTTTTTTTTTCTCCACAGGAACATGAAAGGGACTGGAGCGCATGTCGTGTGTGCTCAAGTAAATCGGTGTCTCTGCTCAAATTAGAAAGCATTAATGATGGCTGTGACTCAGCCAATAGGTGAGATGGGTGATACTGAAGGGAACTAAGAGATTGACAGTAAAAAATATACTGATGAGGGTCATTTTATTTCTCCGTTTCCAGGCTTAGAAAAGCCTGAAACCCACAGAGAGAGAGTCCCCAAAGCATCTCGATTTATTTTTTTAATGATCATGGCAATAATGAATTCCAAGTAACGCTTTCTAATAACTGTAAATTGTTAATTTAGTCATTCATTAAACATAAATTTATATGACACATGCATCTCAGGAGTCACAGTCTAAGTATGTATTGCACCAGAAAATCTTCAATAATTACAAACCGATAATCACATTTGGCAGCTGAAACCAAAAACATACCATAGCATGTGTGCCTGTGTTATTGCTGATACTTATAATGCAATACATAATACATTGTTTCCATTCGGTGCTTTATGTTATAGAAACTGAAAGCTGCTTTTTGGTGTTTCCGTACTCACCCAGTGCGTAGCTCGTACTTGATTTGACAGGTTTTTCCCTCACCGAGGTATTTGTGTCTCCTCCCAGGAACGAACTCTGGAGTTTTTACTTGATAACTTGTGCCATCTACTACACCATGAGCCTCTAATTTGTAATATACAAACAGATGTCATGATTCAACGTGAGTAATGATTTTATTGTTGACAGATCAGTAAGATTTACCAAACAAACCGAGCATGTTATGGTCAGTTCAGTGACTTCAAGCCCAAATCATCACACCAGCATTCTGGGTAGTTGGCATGACGTGACAGTGCTGATGTGCTGTGTTTGGGTTTCACCAAACGTGATGCTGCATACTATGGCCAAACACTGGTCCTCGTCTTGTAACCTTGCGATTTGTTCGGATGCTGTGCTGGAGCCTTGCTCCAGGCAACATTTCCAAACAAGCCGTACTTGTTCAGCCTTCTTCTAATTGTACTGCCTGCAACTTTAACAATTAACATTCAAACTGAGGACTTCAGAGCCTGACATGTACATTTGCATTTCTTTATCACTGTATGGTCTGAGTTTGGGGCTAATTTACGGTGACGGCTGCTCCTGGCACGATTATGGTCTTGTGTTAACATACACCTGCCAAATCTTCTGCTTTTATAAAGAAAGTCAAAATCTTTTGAGCACCTTTTTTTTGTATTAACAATTTCAATATGCATAAGTGTTTATTAGCTAAAGGTGCGCCCCCTTTTTGACTCACCCTTCCTGCTGCAGCCTTCTCTGCCAGAATGAGAAAGGTGGATGGCTGCTGTCACCCTGCAGCAAAGTTTACAGGAAATGATATGATTAGAAGATTGTGGCAGACTGAACAGTTTTCCTGCATACAGACAGCTTTCATTTGAGTTTCTTCTGCATTCAGTTGCACTCTCGCAACAAAACAAAGCAACAGCGGATAAGAGCAGGTGAAGAAATTGCTTTTCTTCACGTGACTGGAAACCTTTATTGGCATTTTAATCCGTAAATACAGACTGCAAGGAAACAGTAGAAAGAACTAGTTAGTGAGGGTTTAATTTCAGTTAGACTCACAGGTGAAGTGCTTAGCGGAAACACAGTCGCCACCCAAACAAATCAGGTACATTCAGCTTCTCCCTCGCCACGAGGGGTTACGCTGCACGCATGTTCAATTCAGTAGAGTTTTATAACAGATGCCCTTCCCTACTGGAAACAAACCAGCAACCATTGGCTCATCAAGTTAAAGTGTTAAGCCACTGCATTATTGGAGGCACTGAAGCTAAGAGAGAGTTAAAGTAACAAGAAACAAGGATACGCAAAGGAAAACCTGAAATAGCACGAAAAAATGATGAATATCAATATAAGAATAAAAGCCAGAAAGCAGAAGGAATAATACAAAAACATATCAGTGGGAAATAATTATAAGCAGGCAATAAAAAAAAAATCTAAGGTAAAGATCACATAAAATAAAAGCAAATGAAAAAAATAAGTGTACAAAATGTGTTTTCAGAAGTAATTTAAAGTAGGTCACTACTTAAAATTGACTCAGAACACACTGTACCGCTGTCACTGGTTCACTTGTGTTTATTTTGTTCTCCCCCTGAAGGGAGGGGCTTTGTAATCGGTGCTGTCTGTCTTTGTTAGCAGTCTAGCGTCCACAGTTTTCAAGATATTGTTTCCACATTTTTGTGTGATGGTAGAAACCAATAACAGCTCGAGCTGATTTAATTTGAGTGAAAATCGGGTCGAGGTCAAAACTTTATATTACCCACAATTTTTTTATTGATCTTATTCAAACTTCACAACGATACACTAGGCCTTGGTTTGGTTGGTTAAGCGTTTCACCTTTACTTTAATTGTTAAAGTTGACCTTGAGAAAAAATTCTAGAATCCATACCGAGTGTAATACACCAGATGAAAGCGCAGAGACACACTTTGTGTCACAGTGTCACCATAATTTTTTACAAAATCACACACTGCATGTACATCTTAAAATCTGAAGTTTTTACAGCTTCTGGAAGACACAGATTACAGCCAACTCTGCTCAAACACACGAGTAAACATAATAAAATATCATTTTGGTACGCAATGCTTCGAGGTAATAAGGTCAGGGGTTTAGTTTCCACTGGATCACCTTTAAATCACTTTGTTTGAGCTCTTTAAAACACGATTTCTCAATGACACAAAAAGATTAATATACTGCACTAGATTTACATATTCTTTCATTTCTGCTCAATTTTAGGTTACAGTGTTGAACTTTATGGTTTATAGTTTTATTATAAACATTGGAGAAAGTCACGAAAAACACTCTCATGTCTGTTAAACAGAGCTTTATGTGTGAAATAGTTTGAGGTCCTTTCAGCGGAGCAAAAACCAGAAGCCGAGTATTTTCTTTTTAGTAAGGATTTACTCTGTATTTGTTTGTAAATGTGCTGTAGCTGGGTTTTGAACAAAAGACACAACCCTAATGTGTCAAACCGAACAACTTTAAGGAGCCTTTTGACATTTTCCCAACAATTTGTGGTGCAGCATTCATGTGAGGTTGAACAGTTCAGGATTTAGAAGAAAAAGCTTTTAGCAGAAGTGAGTTTTGTGTTCATTATTGTGTGACACAAGTAGCCAGTGCAGTAGTTTCCAGGCATTATGACAGGCAAGGCTAACCACTGTTGCATACTCATGTACTCTCATCTCGTTCTTGTCCTAAAAACAAATAAGAGTACTGCCCAAAATAACTGCAAATATTCATATAATGAAGATATGTATTGTTTTGCACTCGTACTTCTCGGCTGCTCCAGTCCTGTAAGTTCATGCTTTTCAACACAGGCTCATGATTGTTTTCTTGCTTCTTTCCAGAGATTGAAAAAATTCAGAAAGACGAGGGGAAGGAGGAGGAGAAGTTCATCGACGTCGTCATCAACAAGAACATGAAACTGGGCCAGAAAGTTTTAATACCAGTCAAGCAGTTTCCTAAAGTAAGTGCTATGGTATCACCACCAGAGACTTCTCCAAGAATGTGATGTGCACAGATAGAGAATTTTAGATTGCGTTATTTATAGATAATGAAGTCAACTACAGTGGCTCCACTTTTGATTTAAATTCCTTCCAACAGCCACTTGACACTTTTTGTTGATGCTTTATGTTATTAGATGTAGCATATCCGGTAGATGGTGTTCAGGCAGAGAGTCGGATGACAGAACTGGGGTAGGACGATGTTAGGGAGGTTACTTTCTGTCTAAAGAACTGTTTAAGCCTTTGAAATGTATAACTCTAATTCTAACCATTCCTTTCTCCAGCACCGAACTCTCCTTTGTGCTGACCTTGGTCAGTGACGCTGTGATGCCTCTGTAAATTAATTTGTCAACGAATAACCTCGCAGTGGATTTCATTTTATCGAATGTCAGACGATTCCTTGTGATACATGGGAGATTCTAGGTCTTTTACAGGATCTCATGAAAATTTATTGCTTGTATTTGGAGAGCGTGATTGCAATGAGGCCCATAAGTCACAAATACAGAGTCCAGGACAGTCGGCTTCACAATGACCTCCGTGTAAAGCCGTTTTGAGCGATAATACTGTTGGCACATTCGAGAGCACTTCAGCCTCACCCGCCAGCAGGAGCCTTCATCGACAGCTACATTTATTGGAGCCACAAGCTCGATGCGTGACAGGGATTTCCCACTGGGAGCGCGATGAGGAGGCTTGGTGTAAAAGTGAGAGGGCCGCTCCTAGTTGGGGGACATCACTCATGTTTTCATCTCAGCCCCCACGGGAAGGATAGCGGCAACCTTCAGTGTAACACTGGAGAGGACGGAGTCAAAGCTGAACCAGCACACCTCTAGGTTTGGTTTCATCCGTCTCAACGCCAGACTCACTGTGACATCTCAGCATATAAACATCGGCAATACACCGTGCTTTATTATTGTTGTTATTTCACAGCTAGCACTTAATTTGTATTTGTGGAAGACAAACAGGAGTTAATACTTTATGTACATTTTTAGTAAAATATTATAAACTAGAAATAAAAAAAAATGCAAAAATTGCCCCTCATAATATCAGACATTTTTAAAACTTGCGGTGATGTGAGGACATTTTTTAATCTTCTTTTATTGTTCTAAGATCTGTTTGCTTCAATTTTTCTTTATATATTTCTTTAATTTTTCTTTTATGAATTTATCTGAGGCTTAAGTGGATTTTAAATATTTTTAAGAAGTGAATCCACTGGTGAACCTTGACACTGCTAACAAACTATAGATAAAACTATAGATGCATTTTGTGAATTTTGCAGGCATACACCAGGAAGTCAAATAGAGTAAAATCAAATTCATCAACATATACTCTATGTTACATTAATGCAGTGTCTGTAGTTTTTATAATGCTAACTTTTTGCTAGCTAAAGCCTTTTAGTCGAATGAACTTTAAGTGTTTAAAACAGTAAAACCACACTAGTCTCAGTCTCTGTCTGTACTGTACTGTGGAAAGAAGATGCGTTCGTCACCCGGTAAGGTGAAGATGAACCTCAAAGTAATTCTGCAAAACTAATCTCAATTAGCGCCGACTGTGTACTACATACATATGTGTCTAACGCTATCTGAGACTGATCTGAGTCTCCTAGGTTCACAGCTAAGCAGATTTGCTTTGACATTTTTGATAAGTAGAGCCACTAATATGCTGTTTGGAGCTCCTACAAGCCACCAGAGGAAGACAAATTCAATTTGTTCTATCTGACAGGTAGCAGTGGCAAGAGTGATCGGTCTGACTTGAATGGCTTTTCTCCTGAGCTGTGAGCATCACCTTTTGGTTTCTGGCATTGAAGTGGCACTGCCGTTTTCCAAATGGCCGTTTAGGAGCACGTGCAGAGAGGTTAAATCCATCCTGTGCAAACACAGCTTTTTATCAAAATGAAGCAGGCAAGGACACCACGCTGCAAAGTCTAGTCTAAGATAGAGCCGTGTGTCGGCAGACCCAACACTGATGAATTATTTAGAGTTTCTAAAACACTGGAAGGAATGACACTTACAAAGGGATCCACTATGTGGTGTGGGGTGTTATGAACATGGCAGTATTGTTAAGTTAGCTGTCTTTTACGTTTTTAGCAAACGATTTAATCAAACCCTTGTCGACATAAATCACTATGACACATAATGTCACGCCTACCAGGGAACTAAAAATATTCTACCTTTTGAACATTGATGCGCTATCAGAGCTCATCTGTACCCTTTTTGGTTCTGTAGGCCTTCTCCGAGAAAGCGCTCTTTTGGCACAAAGCACCACAGGTCATTAGTGAGGCGTAAGGAGTCCCACCGGTTTATTTCCAGTTCAGACTGTGGCGTTTCTCTGCGCTGGGAGCTGTGATTTATCCTTCTGCTGTCGTTCCTGTCCTGCTGTCCTCAGCACAATCGCTCTCTGTGAGCGCACCTTTCTCCAGACGTGCAGTGATACATTCAGCAAATGATGAAAAGAGCTCAGATGTGCCCACCACCAGTCCCGCCCTCTTCAAGTTAAGCATGATTAATCAGACATCCTTTCTTTTCCTCTGTCCCCTATTCTCTCTAATCATCTGCACTTTTTTTGGTTTCGGATAACAAGCGGGGCTAAGATGCAACAATTAACTTTTTTTTGTTGTTGTGTATTTGGGCTGTATATTTGCATATATTTATTTTTCATTCAAGTAACAGCACAACAGAGCAGCAAGTGACAACCTGTGATTAAATACATCAGCTTTTATTTTGGTGATTACAGACAGCAGCAGCACAATCCTCTCACACAGTCTAATAACATGAAGCGGCTACAGAAGCCCAGGCAGGTTTTCATAAGTCATATAATCCCTCCTGATAACGAAAGCATTAGCAAAACCCCAAAGCATCAATCACACTGGAAGTCAGACAGATTTTGATATCTGATAAACAGCAGGGATTACAGCTATTTGCTCAGTATAGACTTATATATGTGGAGTATGGTCCATATGAGGCGACGTGTGCAGATGCACCGACTGCCTCGTGGTGTGTTCAAATAAGGGGATTAAGACTTCTCTGTGACATTTACTGGCTTTAATCAAACCGGTACAAATGATCCCTGTTTAAACAGTCACAAACTTAAAATAGCTCCAAACAAATGCCATTACATCATGTCACTATATTATCTGTAATACTAGTGTAACATGACTGAATTAAGCTGCTACATAGCCATGGGGCCAAAATGAGCTCCTCTTCCTGCCACACTTTAAATTAAAAACAGGTTTACTGTGGGGTTATATGATGAGGACAACATAGTTAGGGATGTGCGTGCACCGCTTGAGCGCAGCAAGCTTTAAACTAGCTTCAATGAAGAGATAGCCATTGTATTAGCCATTGCTAATTGAACACATTTTTAGAGAACCCAGAATGCACCTGGAACAGATTTTACCTGAAAGCTTTTAGTGAACATACATGCAAATTCTTATCGTGTTTACTGCCATTATAATAATAATAATAATGGATTGCATTTATATCGCGCTTTACAATTCCACTATTCATTCACACACTGGTGGAGGCAAGCTACAGTTGTAGCCACAGCTGCCCAGACTGACAGAAGCGAGGCTGCCATATCACGCCATCGGCCCCTCTGGCCAACACCAGTAGGCGGTAGGGTAAAGTGTCTTGCCTAGTTGTGTCTAGGACACAACGACCAGGACAGAGAGGTGGGGGATCGAACCGGTTACAAGATGAGCGCCCCAACCCCCTGAACCACGGTCGCCCTATCCTCTACAGGCAAGTGAAGCATTTGTTTGCCCATTTCCAGGTCCATATTTTTTTATTCTTGGCAACTTTTAGAATAGCTTTATTAGCATGTTTACTTTATTAGCACTTACAAATCATTCCTCTTAATATTTTTCATCGTGGTGCAAGATCCACTGTCTAATACAAGCTGTTATAGCTCAAGGGCTACTCTCCTGCTAACTCATTACTTCTTAAAAAGCAAATAGGAGTCACCCTTAAAGCTCTTTTCTGAAGTGAGCGGTTTCTGACACTGTTAAGGCCTGATTATAGAACAAAACGTCTACGTAGGCATCAGAACATATATATAAACTCATCAATAAGGGTACAGGGGAGGTCACGCAACACTCTCAACTCCCCAAAATCTCCAGACAATAAATGAGGTGATATGTGTGTCAGTATTCTTCTGAGTTCCCTCTATGGCTTAACTTAGTTAGCAGGTTAGCGTGAGTACGAAACACTACCTCTTAATTTCTTCAGTAGCTATGTAGCTGTATATACTGTTCTGTGAAAAATACTTTTTTTTTATTATAAAAAATATAACCAAAATGAGGCGTAACCAAAGAACCTGGAGCAGTTTGCCAGTTCGCTCACTTGGTAATTCACACCTTCTGCTTTTAGCTGTGTCAGTGTTAATCCTCCATACCGATGCTTGGCATCCAACTTGACCAATTATTTTTGGAAACTAAATGTTTGGGCATTTAAAGCCATTTTTATAGAAATGCCTGAGGCCCTAAATATCTTTTCCCCTCATCACTGTCTGCCATTTCTAACCCCTTCTGCAGCTCCGTCATTAAACTATGGCTCTGCACTCACAGAACGAGCAACAAAGACCCTCCAAAAAACAGAAGACTTTCTCCCAACTAATGATCAAAAGAGCTATTAAAGAAATAGATTTTCTGCTTATGAGCTATATTTATTCTTTATTTTGTGCTTTTTTGTTTGTAGCAACAAAAAAACGCAATTTAGTGATTGGATAGAAAGCGTGACGTTAATTTGTCTAATTAGCGTAACGCAGGTTTGGACGAGGATGCTGGAGGAGGGATTTCTTCAGGTGTACACTGCGTGGTTAGCGCAGACTAATGAGACAGTGTGTAGGATCTGAATTCAAACGAAGAGCCCCGTGACACCTTTCTCTTTGACTAGATTCTGTCTGTCTTTAAACTGTCCTCTGTAGAAAACACTGTATCTAAATGAAGAAGGGCATTTGTCCTCTCAGCTCAGCAGAAAGCCGGCTTCTCTCTAATTGTGTCCCTTATTCCACTGAGCCTCAATTGCTCTGCCAGCAGAGTAAATTTATGTCTGCATTCATTTCTGTTTCACAGCCCGTCTGATTTTCTTTCCCTGTAAATTAGCTTCTTTTTGCTTCCTGCCTGATGCCCATGTATGCACGTTTGATATGGCTTCTTCACTACACTTGTACACGGTATACACAGCAACACTTTGTTCCTGATCAGGAAATACGCTTTTCTGCTTGTTCAAGCGTTTTTACCCATCGGCGGCTACGCATTTGGTAGCCAGAGGACTGAGATATCTACACAAACATCCCGGACGTCGTGTCCGATACACAACCTGTCAGAAGGAAGGAAAGGGTGCATAAAAGCTTTGGCAACGCGCAAAGATGTCAGCTGTGTGATCTGGCTCTGCAAATCATTGTTCAAGAGACGGCACAGCTCAGTGATCAAGGCTCTATCCAGGTGGAAATGATGGATGCTCAGGACATCGGTTAAACTCAGCACATTTACAACATTTCCTGACACCCTCTGTTTGCCCTGGTGCCGCTGTCTGCTTTCATCATCCTTTTGTAAAGTCGATTCCTTTCGAGGGGTCACGCGCTTTGTTTGCGTAGATAATTTTGAATCAAATATTCTTCGCCTGACAAATCATTTTGTCATCGTTTTTGGAATGATTGATGGTTGGTAGTTGGGATTCTTAGTGCTTGGTCTTGCTGTTTCTTACTTTTCTAATGACTCTTATGTTTCCCCTTGTGTTTATATCACTGCTGTTTGAGTATATTCTTGGTTTCGACTCCTGCTTTGCTTTGAAGTTCAGTTCCTCCCTGTGGTTTTTACTTTCCTCTTTTATTGTTTTACAGTACTTGTCAATATATTAATTGAGTTCACCAGTGTCTCATTTTCCCTCTCGTTGGCATTGTAATTAATGCTGGGTGGTATGGCCAAAAATTTGCACTTGTGCATTTTTGAAGTATTTGTTCAGCCGTTAGAAGACAGCAGAATCGCCTCATTTCCTAAAAACCTCCGTGCAGCAGTCTCCGCTCCTCTCTGTTACAAATTTCAGAGCATCTCTGCTCTCTTCTCCTCGTCCTCCATCTGTCTTTATGCTTCTTGAGTCTAGTAACAGAGCCCTCCCCAGCTGTTAACGGACTTTTATGCTACCTAGTAGCTAACATTACCCAGAAGCCTGTGTGTCTGCACTTTGGTAAATATTGCACATCTTAGTGTTAAAAATAGCCTCTGTCACAATTGTGTTGCATTATGTTTGCCCCGCAGTGAGGATTATATTATTTGTTGTTATATATTATTATTGGTCAAACAGTATACAGGTGTATGCAGTACACCGCCCAACAGTAACTCATGTAAAACTGGAACAAATTGAGTTAGCGTTCGAGTCCACACACACTGATGTGAAGGTTTAGTTGTTTGCTACACAGTCGTTATTGAAAAGTCATAATTTATTTTAGTAGTTGACTCGTCCCCATTCACGAGCGCAGGCTTGGCCATTGAGGGCTGATATTTACTTTAAGCGCCAAACACTGCACGATCACGTCCAGGCACAGGACTCGGTGTAATTACAAAAGCTGGAGGAACACACTGTATCTGAGAGCGGCTGGATTTCAGCCTGGCCAGGATAAAAACCCAGCAGTCAGTGACTGCATTAGAGCGAATCACTAAAGCTTGCCTCTCAAATCCTTCACCCAGGAATTGGCAGGAGCTTCCTAATAAGCACTCGCTTTCAGAACAAAAGGCAGGAGAGATATAGGTGAGGTGTAGAACAAAACTGGCTGTTTTTTTTAACCTCCTGCTTGCTAATTGATGACCTAGATAGTGGAAGGAGACAGCTGTATAAGTCACTGTTAAAGGGAAAACATAGGGAGGAGGAGGAGGAGGAAGGCATCGTTCTCCTTTTGTCTCTCTGACCATCTTCAGCTGCTGGTGAAATTGTGATGAGGTTCTCTGACTTTGATAGGTGTCTGTGCACAACACTGGAGATGGCAACGTGTAGCATTTGTGTTTTTACGCTTGAAAAACAGTGACCTTGTGAAGCCTTAGGAGGACGTCGATGCCCCAAAGATGGTACACGAAAACATTTATATTCAAATATACCAATCTATAAGAGAATCAGCTGACAAGTTAGCGCTAAAATACTTTGCAATTACAATAAGGAGTAATGAAGATGTTCTTATGGCTTCATCACCTGAAAAATTAATGATAAATAAAACTGTCTAAGTTTGTTAGTAAAAATTGCACCTGTACGGTAGAGAGAGTCATTTCTTCCTTTATAAGCTGCATGGTGGGTTAGCTGTAATGTTACTGATTTTAAAGAAAAAAAACAGTCAAACATGCCAGCTCGTTCACAAAATCATCTCTCCCATTAAATGTGTTTATTTTTCTGTTTTTTATTTTGCTGTTATCCTGTTTTATGCTGAGGGAAAGTTCTCCATGTTTTTGTTGTGTGTCTGTCCTCCCTCAGTCTTTTCTTTGGTTGCACTTATTACTCCGTTTTTCCTGCTTTCTCGTCCGACTGGCTTTCTGCATTTGGCTAGTTGTAGTTATTTTTGTTTTTATGTTAAGTAAACAATATCAGTGTCCAGTTCAAGATTAAAGCTCCCTTTTTTCCAACTTGTCAGTCTGCATAGCATGATATAACATCACTTTGAAATCAGGTTATTGTAGTTAAGTAAACTAAGAAGGTAAAAACAAAACCTGAAAGACAGTTTAGGTGAATGAAAATATAAAGTTGTTTCAACTAGAGAATGAAACAAAACAAAAACTAAACGGAACTAAAAGAAAAACGTCTGCTTAGAGAGAATTTGTGCTGTATTATCGTATTTACAATCTCACAGATGTTTCCCCCTTTTATACTAAAACAAACAAAGGCTGAGACTGAAACAAATGAAAACTGAAATAAAAGTGAACATTTTCAACCAGGAAAAACAAAAGTGCTTTGTGAAAATGAAATAAAGTAAAAAGGACTTCTATAGCCACAGGGAGATGCCACGACTGAGCCTGTGTAACTAGTGTGGCTCTGGCTTTGGACTGGGCTTGGAGAAAATAGTCCACAATCTTGTCTGAAGTATGACAATGGAAGATTTAACAAGTGTGCAGAAATCAACATTTAAGATGAATAAAACACAATAAGTTTGAAAAAGAAAATACATTCTAGGAGAGTTTATTTGATAACTTGATAAATTTGATAACAGTCTTATTGCCCAAAGAGAAGTACATGCTGTACAGAGGTGAGTTTTCCGGTGGGGATGGTGAGGAATTGATCTGCCTCACTCGGTTTCTTTCACTGCTCTCTTACAGTTTCCTGACTCCAGCTCACCTTTTCCCAGATTTTCCCCTTCAGCTTCCAAACATTGCTGCTGGAGTTCCCATCTTTTATTTACGGATAAAGAAGTTCTGCGTTATTTTCTAAAAGTGTTTATCTTTTTGCCAGTTTAGTAATTATAGGATATGAAACGTGTGTATGCCAACCTAATCTCTGATATCTTGCCATTTCTAAAAACCAAACCTTGCAACGGTGCCTTTTGAATCTCATGTTGTGTTATTCTTTTTTAAAGACTTCTGGACGGAGCCACACAGCTTTTTCCTGTGCTATAAAATTACAGCCTGTGAAAAGGTGACCTTGTGAACCTCGGATAAGACATCTCAGAAATGCTTCCTCACTGATTTTATCAGAACATGAAAGAGAAAAAGCGCTGATAAGTTTTCATTAGCTTCAATCTGAGGTTGAACCACATGCAACCGACATAAAAGTCTTTGCTCTTTATCTCAAACACACAGATTCTGACTGATCCGTGCTCTCTCGCTCTCTGTTGCAGTTTAACTTTGTCGGCAAACTCCTCGGGCCACGCGGGAACTCGTTAAAGAGACTACAGGAGGACACTCTCACAAAGATGTCAATTCTGGGTAAAGGATCCATGAGAGACAAAGAGAAGGTAACCCTCCAGTCGGTTATTTCATTTTTATTCCTGCTCGCCTCGCTCCTTTTGCTCTCTTTCACCTCCAACCCATTTTAACTCGCTCTGCTGCTGTTGCTCCTAAAAGATTTGAAGTGAACAGGATATACCCTCAGAGTTAAGCTATGCCTCCCATAGAAAAGGGGGAAATGTGAGGAGCGCGTGCTTTTTCATTTCATAAAATGCAGATTTTCTGAGCAAATAATGAACTGACATGAAACGACTTTGTCTTTTTGTCTCAGCTTTTCTCAACTTTTGTTTTTTTGGCCTCCCAGAGACATTGTAAGCTTTTGTACGCACACCCACTTAGATTATTAAAATCAGTGGCACTGAAATTTGCAAAATATCTTTCAGCTTGTCAGAGCCAAGGCGAAGGATTGTGGATTTAGACAAGTCAAGAATGATTTAATCATTTCTAAAGAACTGCATGTACCAAGACCAACAGTTCAAATTGTTGTACAAGTTACTGAGGAGTTTAACCACTTGGCCAAGATCTGAAAGTACCCGAACTGTGATGCAGAGCTCGGACGAGGTTTAAATGGTGTGAAATAACCCATAAACCGACAAAGCACAGGCAGCTGCTGGAACACCTGTGTCACTGTGTGCAGTCCAGTTAGGTTTACATTGCCATAGACTGAGAAGCTGTTGTCCAAGCAGGAAGCCTCTATGCAAGAGGTGTGTGTGTGTAACTGATCACACGGACAAAGAAAAAACCTTCCTGAGGAAACCTTTATGATCAGATGAGGCAAAGATTGAATTGTTTGGCCACAATAACAAGAAGTGATTGGACGAGGCTTCTGGCTGTACTGAACAGAGGAGACTGACTGGTGACGGATGCAGACCACCTCAGAATCCTGATAGTGCTGCATGCATTTTAGATGGTATAAAAGTGCCATGTTACAATCATACAGCGACATTATGACTTAGCACTGCACAACAGCAAGACAAGCTCTGACATGTTTGAGAGCAAAAGCTTCATCAGCCTCGAAATGTTTAGAAAAAAGGGAGCTACTTCAACAACCTCCAGCAAAGCGCAATACTTTAAAATATATGAAAAGTATATTTCAATAAAATAAAATAAGGAAATTGTTTGCACTAAATGTGGAAACAGCAACCAGCTGGTGGTGTGATGGAAACAAATGACTCCGCCGAGCATCGCTGCAGCGCTCACTAGTTGCTTTCCATATGACAGGCACATGGTGGAAAAGGCAGATGGTTAAAAAGCTCAACCTAAGACACAAGAGCCCAGGTAGAAAATATTATTCACCTATGTAACAGTATTGTGCAGGAAAGTTAGAGTTTAGACAGTTTAAATGTCAATCAGTCACTATTTTGTACTATTGCACTATAGTGCTGCTTTTACTTGCACTTTGTGGCAATAGGTTCTCACTTTGAACTAAGTAGCATGTCATTTGTAGCTGATTGTAAAAGGAGGACAGAGAACGTCCTTCCTTTTGTTTGCTCTGATAAATGCTGCAGTCACCAATAAAACATTCACTGATCTTTTCTACGTCGTCAGAAATATAATCATCACTAACTTCCTCGAAATATTGTGATAAAATCAGTCGATATTTGATCGACTCCAAACACATGTTGCACCTGGATGAAACGTACTACGACTAAGGCCATACAGTGAGTTTACAGTGAGTCTAAATCGGCCCTAGGTATGCATGCAAGATGGATAAAGCACCTAAGTAGCTTGCAGTATAAAGGACTTTGAGTGGTCAGTTAGAAGTTTTAAGATGCAATTTGCGAAGAGAATATGAATTCAAATATTAGCTTCACTCTACAGTATGTATATGTTTTTTTAACCCTGTGCTTATTTTAGAAAAGTCCATGTCCATCAAACTCTTTTTTTTTTAAAGATCTGTCTTCAAATTTGTGTTCATGGTTATGAAAATATACAAATGCAGCTGTAAATAGCTGTAAATAATAAGTGCCATTATTGAGTACCTATAAAATTTATATAAAACTACATTTTTACATTATTGTTAATTTCTACCACATATTTCATCTATATATAAAATATGTGTGGTTTAAAATGACAGAAAACAAAAATAATGACTTTTTTTTTTAAAGGAGTCATTTAACCCTCTGATATCCACGTTATTCATCATCAGTAACAGCACACTAACCCAAGCTCAAAATTTGATTATTTATGGTTGTCAGTAAAGACTTAGGATGGGTTGACTGATCAGTAATTAAACCTTTATGTTAAAATAGAGCTGGGCGATAGAACGATAACGATATGTATCGCGAAATAACTTTTTCTCGATAGAAAAGTGAAAATATTGCAATAGAGCTCATCTCTCTCTCTTCCTCTCTTAAAAAAAACATAAGAACAGCCAATCCAAATTAAGTAGTGCGGAGCCAAACCAATCACAGCTGCAGCGTCACGTCACGTGACTTGTTGCATACGGCACAAGTGCCAGCGACCGTGTCGGGTAATGGAGGAAGTGAGTGTGCCGACTAGAGAAAAATCAGCCGAGAGCTTGGGTGACCAGGTTACCGAAGAGAACGCAGATGATGGCTCCAGCGTCGGAGACATTGTTGAAAGGAAGGGCCAGAGACGTAGTGTGGACATATTTCGGCTATTTGAAGTCTGACAAAAAACAGAGCAGCGGGCACTGTAAATTGTGCCGAAAGCATGTTCCCACAAAGTCTGGAAATACAACAAACCTTTTTCATCAGCTGAAGCAGTGCCACCCACTGGAGCACGCTCAATCTCTGACTGAACGCGCTAATTCGTCATGGAAAACAACCCTGCGAAGTTGGGTCAGCGTCTTACCATTTGACCAAAAACCTAAGAGACATAGCGACATAACGAATGCCGTAGCCTACAGTCTTGTTAAACACATGCTACCAATAAACACGGTCGAAAATGAAGCATTGAGAAAATAAAGGCCGCTTTAAAGCCTGAAGCAGTGGCTAGACTTGTCTTCCTGTCCTGCAACCTGCAGGCTTTTGTCAGACTGAAGTTTTATATATACAGGTCCTTCTCAAAAAATTAGCATATTGTGATAAAGTTCATTAT
>VUQR01002798.1:6606-22861 GCA_015108515.1 Hemichromis elongatus
GGGGAGTTTGAAAATTGCCTGCCTGGTGGATGAGCGGCCTCAGCACCACCACACCTACTGATGTGGTCCGAGCTCTTCCCCTCTCTGCTCTCCACCCCTCTTCAGAGGCACCTAATTATGAAAACCCTGACTCATTTACATGGCTATGTTTGATCTAAATTACACTCCAAACCACACCAAATTAGGATCATCTGTGAATGTAAAACACTTTTTTTCCTCTTTCTAGCCCCCCCCCACCCTACACCCTCCTGCCCTGGTCTGTGTTCTCGCGCTGAGCTCTGCAGGGCACATGTTCAAATGATGAAGGGGTGGGGTGGGGGGGATTTGCAGTTTTTTAACGTTCTCTGGAGACCTGAGCTCTGTCCCACCCCACCGACTGAGAGGGACCGGAGTCACCCACAATTATCCCAGGATCTGATCTGCACCCCCACCCATCCCACGCCCAAATTAGACTGAGCCTCCTCTGACTGATGCGACGTACAGGCAGCGCATTAATTACAATATGCCAATGGCTGGCCCGGGCTAATTGCAGGCGCTTATTATGCATTCATGTTCTCATAATGTACATCATCTTTTCTCCGCTCTTCTGTCTCATTCCAGCCTTGGCTGTTTGTTTTACTCCATTATCAACCCATATAGCGTTTTCTCAAATATCTCAGAGCGGCAACAGTGATGGTTTTGTGTTTTCGTTTTTAAAACCTTCTAAACTCAATGAACAGAATTAGATTTTTATTACAGTGCATTCAAACTCCTGTTTTCCAGCAGGTTCTTCTATTAAATTCATCCTTTAGTTCAGTTTGAAATGAACCAAGAAACACTGTTTTCTGATTAGCGGTTAAAGCTAATTTTATATATTCATCTTTAATTTCTGGCATTTAATTTCAATTCACAACCTATTCTTCTATTAGATGTAAGAATCTGGTTATTTATTTATGAATTCACAAACATGGTTTAATTTGACTTTGAATTCGCCGCAAATTTTACACAGCAATTTACAGTTTTTTGCAAATACAGCTAACAGAGCGACACCAACAGCGAGCTACACACATTTTTGCTGTATAATAAAGCATGTGCAGACTATTGTTTAAATTGAAATCCTTAATTTAAAAGTGTTGTTATTGTTACTTAAGGTTCAGGTTTTCAGTTTAAAATAAGTAACCATAACTCAGGCTCCTTTGAGGATTAAAGGAATAAAAAACTCATATATGGCATCACTGATAATGACATTACAACCGCCTTAAACTGACTGTTGCTGTGATTTGGTGCTATATAAATGAAATTTAAATTAATTACGTATTTCAACATTTTTGGGAGATCTTAGGAAGTCAAGTCAAACTTGTTGCAGCATCCTTCTCTGTGTAATATTGTTATCTCCGAGCCCCTGCCCTGATACTTTCACCTATCTACACCACCTGTAGCACATTACAAAAGTTGAGTGGTGTAATAATAAGTAAAACGGGCCTACAGATTCCTGTAATGATTGATGAGCGTTCATCTTCAGGGTGGCTGGTAAAATGTTGAGAGCCAGAGTATTACCCTAACCGTGGGGCGCCGTGAGGAGAAAAGGAAATGTGACAAAGCTTCTATCAGTTAAAAAAAGGACAAGAAACTGAATGAATTACAGTGAAGTGTAGTTCTACATTTACAGTAAGAAACTATAAAGTTACCCTGTAATAACATCAGTCATGTTGAACACTACAATCCAGTTAAATGTGAAATAATTACTTTTATTACTTTTGGATATTATTGCTAATGTGACATTCAATATCATGTGCAGTAATTAGTTTAATTTTTTAAAATATTTTTCTTTTACTTAAAAATGTATTTTTATGATATTTCATTATATATTTTTCACTCTGATTTTTTTTTTTAATTCTGTCATTAAAAATTTTCCTTTGAGCATTTTCAGCAGCCTTTGATAAAAGTATGCTGCTTCAGAATAAATACAGTTTAACTTTTTATTATTTTTTATTATTTTACGGTAAATTAATAGCATTTGTTACACTAGTCACTAGTCAACAATATATTTTTACACTATGAGTCCCTTATTGGGCTAAATTTTTAGAGTGCAATGCAAAATGTATGCAAATGTATTAATTTGAACCATTTCATGATAACGTATGCAGAGACTACTTCAATGATTCAATACTTGTTGTTTCGCTACTGTATATTTTTTAACTTTGCATTTTACCTTTAGCGTTAATATTGCCTTATATTTGACCGAAACTGTAACAGAAAACAGTAGGAAGTCGTTGAATTACAGCAATGTGCTGGCATGTGCTGCAAAATAGACAAAAACATGTAAAACAGAAGTAGCATTTGTGCTTTAGCCTCTTCTACAGTTGTCTTAAAAAAAGAGTATTAATGCTAAGTTAGCAAAACCAGCTGCTTTCACTGAAGGAACATTTCACATCCTGCGTCCGTTTTTAAACCAGAACTCAAAACATACTCAAATGTTTTAACTTTAAACTTTTCCTGATAATTCATGTTGGTGAATGTTGCTTTGATGACGTTAGATTTTGTACAGCTTTTCCCAGAAGACATGGCAAAGTTGTATTTCAGTTCATTTTTAAAATCCACTTTCATTAGTTCCACTTCTCACACTGTCTTAAAAGTTGCTTTCTTTTATATTTGTTGTTACAGCGGAGATTCGATCCATTAATAAGTTAAGCTGAATATACATCATTTATCATTACCGCATTAATGCAGTTGATGAATATTGAATGAATCCTTCCATGCTGAGATGCTGAAGACTTCAAAGTCTATAAAAGAACCATCCTGACATCTCCGACTGCAGGTAAAAGGCAAAGCAAATGTTCAGTATTTAGAGGCACTAACAGAAAACTGATGAGCGCCTCACTGCTTCTTCTCTGTCAAAGTGACTGACAGGCGCCGAGGCCTGAAGAGGACACGAGTGCACGGCTAAAAAAATACCTGCCTGTGGCGTGAACGTGGGGGCAAAAAAAAAGCTGCTCACTGCACCTTTAAAGTTCAGGCAGTTGCCTCTCGCTGCCATTTGGAGCCACCAGAGTGCTAAATCTTCTGCTGCAGCTTTTGACAAAAATGGCTGATTACTGAACTAAGATCAAACATCTCCCCACAAATCTTTGAACAGGCAGCCAAACTACGGAGAGCACTGCTATTCTGAGAAGTTTGTTTTCATGCCTTCTGTTGTGGTTTGACTGGGCGGGCGAGCCGTGCCTCGTTCCCCCAAATCCACAGAGCCTGGATCCAATAAGCCACAGTATCTGACTGCGGCGGTGTGGTTGGCAGAGGCAGGACGCTTCAGTCTACCTACCATACCCCATTCACTCTTGAGGCTGCAGCCCATAGGTGCTTTTTCTCTTTCAACTCTCTTCCCCTGAAGACTTAATTCGCAACAAATGTTTCTAGCCTTTGTTCCTTTCCTCTTGATCCCAGCAAGCAAAAACATTCCTTAAAGACAGTGAACCTAAAAACGTAAACCCTACAGGTAAACAGCAGCTTAGCCTCAAAGTTTCCCTCGAGTGGAGGACGGTGCTTTTGTTGACACAAGTCTTCTTGATTTCAACCATCATATCAATTCCTTTCGTTTGCAGACCTGGAAACATGCACAGCGAATTGCCCCAGATAAAGTTCAAACAGGTCTTGACAGGGTTGTTGAGGTTAAAAAATGAATGTAATACCGCTGGATTCTGGCTAAGCCGTGCGTCTGTTTGGTCCAAACCGGAGCCATAATTTGATCAAACACATCAGTTCTGCTCTTGTCTTTTGTCATCTCTCCCCTTTTTCAACCTCCGAGGAGGTTCGCTGTAGCTTTGAGTTTATTTGCCCATACACCCCTGGAAAAAAAAAAGAAGAAGAAGAAGAAAGGAGAAAAAAAAGGAGGGATACAAACAGTGCGGTTGAGGCAATGAAACCCCGAGGGGTTTATAAAAACATCTTAGCCTAAAAGAAGAAGAAGAAAAAAAAAAAGAGGATTAGATTGCTGCTGTCATGGAAAATGCCTGTAACTTCAATTTGGGTGTTTTTCTTTGCGTACCTGAACTCAAACTTTCCATGGTCATTTCATGTGCTGTAATATGTTAAGAACTGTGTAACCATGGGCGAGTTTTTAAGCCTGTAACTTTACTTTCGGTAACTTTGAATTTACATGTACCACTGAAAACAGGAAAGCAGCATGTTTTAGCAACACTTAACTGGATTTTTCTTTTTTTTGGTGGTGGTGTTTCTGATTGTGAAAATGTGTTATACTGAAAAGTGTCTGCAAGTCATCAAGTATATTACATACACAAAATAATTCTGTTTTTACACAAACGATGTGGTTATGGTCCAATAATTCTTTGAAGTAGATAAGCAAAGACAAAGACATTTAAGATATTACTTTTGTTCATCAACATCACACTTATCACATTTATGTCATGAAATAAAGGCATTAGTTTTCCTGTAGGGAGGTACAAAAATTAGGATTTACATACAAGTCTAAAGAAACAGCATTAAACTGTTAATTATCATCTTTTGGCTTCAGGATGTTTTGGGAGGTTACATTTCCTTCCTCTTGACCCCTGCATCACCATCAGCGGCTCTCTGTTACTGGTGAACTGGGCCGAACCAACTACATCTCTCCGCGGACTTCATCTTCCCATCCTGCCAACATCTGCTGCACCATCATTGGCCCTGTATGTCCTCTAATGAGCCTAAATAGGCAACTTAGTCCACAGCAAATCGAATGTGCATTACTGCAGCTCAATCAGGGCCACTGTAGTCAAAATAAGTCTGTTTATTTCCAGCTGTAGTAATTTACTCTTGACGATATGGATCTTTTCAGGGACATTCCTACATGACCATATGCATATGTGAAAAGCCAGAGGGGTGGAGAGGAGGGATGCGCCTTGTGACTAGTACACCACACTGAACATGGTCAGATTTAAGCACAATAGATGCCAGCAAACACTGGCCTTAGAAATATAATGTGTGTATTTAAGAACAGTATAAAAAAAGGGGTTTCTGAGGCAATCTTAATATTTATTTTAGTAGAAATATGCCAACAAAAGTTGGAAATACATGGATCAACTCTAAGTTTTTATCAAGGTCTTGACCTACTGGTTATTAAGCAACAATGTGTATTCCCAGACTAGTTGGCAAGCAGTTGCTTGAGTTTGCTGCGTGTTGCTGGGCAAAATTGGATCCAAAGATGGTGCTTTATCAAAAACGTCCTTGCGATTTGTTCACTAGCAAGATGCCGGAGTCTCCCATAGTCACCGATTTGTCTGCAATCACTTTCCATTTACTCTCTGACTGGTAGCGAACCTTGAAAAGAAACTATTGCCTTCAAAGTAAAAGTTGTTCCTTACTGGCTGCAACTAACACGATCCGAAAGGTGCGGTTTTCTAGTTTTCATCTGACTTTTCACACTTTCAGAGTCGTTTGCTAACAAGTCAGTTATGTCTATGTAAGCTACTGGTGGCCAATCACAGGGAGGTCTTGGGTACAGCTCCTTGTGACCAATTTCACCTAGCAACAGCCAACAAACACCAACCAGTGTGGGAATACTGATTTTTCCCTAGCGACCAGTTTTTGCAACATGGTTGCTAACCAGTCTCTAGGCCAAATTTAGTGAGTAAGAAGCAAGATGTCACTTTAAAAGAAGGATTTTATTAACACAAAAGACTCCATATTCATTAACTAGCTGTAGAATACGTGTGTGCAGAACGAGAAACAATATGGTGCTAATATACGTGTTAGCAATCAGCTAGTAACTGGTGAGTTTATGTGCTTTGATCTAAACAGACTCTTTCACAATAAAAGGTTCCCAGATATTCACCTTACAGGTTTGTTTACTAATAACAGCGTCTACCATTAATATTATCATGCGTTTGCACAGCTAACGCTGGCCTCTCTAGATTTCGGTGTGGACGTCCTCGCTTCACGCAAAGCTTTCATTCCAGCAGAAGGTCTCAGCAGAATTTCACTGCACATCCATACAAAAGAGCAAAAAAGAAAAAGGCAGTTTCAAACTTTTTTGTCTTTTTTTTTCTGGTCACACTTTAAAAAAAAAGACCATCAAAGTTGTAGCAAAACAAAGTATTTCTGTGTTCTTGCTTTCTGCTTCATGTGTCATTTCAATGACTAACTGTAAAGGAACCAAGATCAATCTGCTGCCAATTTTTTTGCCAGAACGCATAAAAAACAACTTGCAAAAAAGGCAAATCTGTAATCCTTTGTTACTTCCCTGAGGAGCACAAAGTGAAATATTTTCTCACTTTTATTATTTTAGCAAATAAACAAAAGCTGAGACCAACCAAACCCCCTTAAGGTAAACTGAGAAAGAGCATTTTAAAAATCACAAGTTTAGCAAAGAGGGGATGGATAGAAGGGTTTCCTTACTGTAAGATTTCAAAACTCCAACACTTCTCCTGCTGTGTTTGACCTCTTTGCATCTCAAATAGAGACACAGGCCAAGTGTCAAAATGCCAGTCAGTGAAATGTTCTTCAGCTAATACCTCCAATGAGACGCATTTTAAAGGCCCCGCTAGTCACCTTTTGATCTCCTCAGCTGCACTGAAGCTGGGATGGTTTGTCATAGCCAGGGGCGCTGGGAGCCGCCAAGATGGGGACGCGCCATGAAAATGTGACTGTCAACGCGCCCTCCTCAATTTATTAGGCGGCCCTCAGAGCACAGAGGCGGGATTCTGACCCTGATAATACAAAGCCTAGAGGGGAAATGGCATCGAGAAGCAAGATCCACATCCTGTTGTGCTGCGGTCAAAATGAGATGCTAATTAATTACCATTGGCATCTTTAGCAATGCGTGTCACCTCCTATTTGGTGTATCAATCTGTTACGGGATCAAACTGAGGCATGTGAGGAACCAGCGACGGTTCCTGGATGCACAAGCCTCGCCCCGAGGTCACAGCAAATGCTGACTGCCCCCCCACCCCTAATAAGGACAAGTTTAACTACCCCAAAGCGCGAAATAACCAGAATGAATCCGATCACATTATGGATCAATAAGGATGAATCCAGCCGCTGCTGAGATCTGTCACTTTGAACTCACTGTGACCTGAAAAGGCCTTCTGCAGATCTAGAGATGCATAACCACAAGTTTCTATGCGTCTGTATGGTTCTTCCCAAAGAAATGCATTCTGGGTAAGGATTTAATTCTAATATTAAAGGATTAAAGAGTCACCATAAAATTAAAATTAAAATTCTTTCATTTTCTCAAAAATCGACTGTGCGCCTTTTAATCCGGTGCGCCTTATGTAAGAATTCTGGTTGTGCTTACTGACCTCGATCCGATTTTATGTGGTACACAGCACTCAAAGATCTGTCAAAAAATGTTTTAATACGACTTTGGTAAGCTACGAAGCGCACCGCTTGATGGATTGTTGGTGCATTATGGCTACCGCAGTCAGCAGCCTCGCGGAGTAATCTGGGTCCAAAACTCCATCTGTTTCAGGTCTCAAAGTCAAATGAACACTGCAGCATCACTGACGGGTTAAAAACTGTCTAAATTCTTTAATCTTTAACAAAATGATCAGTGTTGCTGCTTTACCAGGTGTAACAATTAAATTTACCATCTAGGAATCCATGAAAACAGAACTGATTACATTTAACAGAGTTAGAAGTTAGCAGGAAGTTAGCTCGCTAGTTTCCATTTAAACATGATACACAATGTTCTGACAGAGAGATATCTGAACAAAATAAAACATACAGCTCTTCTATCACTTCCAACATACTAGCTGGTATATAATAATGTGCTACGTGATCGCTAGCAACACAGCTATGTTAGCATAATATAACCACAGTGAAGCTGGAGGATGAACGCTAACTTTTTTTCCACTCGATAAAAGTTAACATGAGGGTTCCTGATGTTTAGGGACAAATGCAAACGCATGGCAGGATACTGTAAATGGACCAAACTTCAGTCAGGAGAACAACTGAGATAATCCATCCACAATACAATGTTAGTCATTAATATACTGCAACAACATGGGACTAGAGCAGCATATATTTAGGTAGCAGACCAATCGCATGTGCGAAAAGACGGCTGCATTTAAAATGCTGTTTGGATCCAGAGGAATTCATGGTTTCAAATGGTTCTGGTATGCAATATTTGCTTTTATAAATTCTTAACCTTGTTCATTAAATTGTGCAGTTTTGACCGTCCCAGTGTCTCAGTTTATTAACTTTACACTGGTCAATTTATACTTCTTTAATTTGCTAAATAAAAAGCTCCAACTTTTACAAGAATTCTATTTAATTTTTCTTAATTGTGGTTATTTTTTTTTTTTAGCACAAATGATGATGTAATCAATTTGAAAACACAATTTCACTCTCTTATGTTCTTTTCCTTGGAAAATCAAAAAAATCAGTAGCATCACTTCCTTGAAATTACTGGCTTTGTGTGGTCATAAGAGGCTTTGTATAATAATAAACTATTTTTTCTCTCTCTTTAAGCATCTACGTGATTTTTCTGTTTACTTAAACCCTGTAACCTTTCTTCTTAAGAGATCACAATGCCAAGATAAGTGTTTATTCTTGGCTCCGGTGTCATTTTCTTTAAGATAATTAGCCAATTCGCACATTTACAGCAACATATATATGTAAATGTGTCCTCGTGACACTGAAAGAGACAAAGAAATGTCACGTCATTGAAGGAAAATAGGTCTGTGAGCCCTTGATAAACAAATCAGGTTAACACTCCTGAGGATGGGATTTTTTCCCACTGTATAAAAAGCGCTCCTGCAAATAGAAGAAAATGTGCAAAATAAAAGAAATGAATCCAACAGGTTGAGCAGGTTCCATCAGGAGGCCAACGGCAGCAGCAACAGTCATTAACTGGAGATAATAAGCACAAGGTCAGGAGATTTCTGAATTATCTCCCCTTCTCCCCACTGTTCTGTCAGACTCCTATGAAGTTGTGTTCGAGAGCGGGCTCACGTTAATCAGCGGTTTAATTGCCACTTGCCTCCGAGTGTGTGGGGAATAAGGCCAATTTCCCCGAGTCTCTCCTTCAGGAGGATGCAGACAGGTTCTTGGAAAGAGAGAGGTCTGTCAATGAGGATTACTGTCAAAGGCAGGAGTCTCTTTTTTATGCTTTTAGACACAGCTGCACTCTCACTGTATCTCAGATGTATCTATGTAAGTAAGCTTACATTAAATACATGCCATCTGTGTTAACCGCGGTGTATATATAACAGTACATATTCTTTTATTTATGTTGTAGCAATAACACGATGTGCAGGAGTACTAGACGTGGCAGGAAAGGAAAAACAGCTCTAGCCGCATTAGTCATCCAGCATTATTACTAAGTATTAGTAGGGATGGTTTTTGTAACTACATTGACAAAAGTATCTCTACTCTATTTTGACTGTTTATGGCTGGAAAGTTAGCCAGTTTTACTGTATTTGATAGTGGTGCGCAATACTGCATATTTTGGTATCGATCCGATACCAAGTATCGGGCCAGTATCGCCGATACTTATGAATAATTAAGGTGGATACGTAATTTTGTTGCTAATTGATTGATTCTCATGACCTTAAGTGTTTTTTATGATGTTTGCTTTTTCATTATTAAATAGTTAAAACCCAGGACATATTTAGGACAACGTTTATAAAATAAATAGAAAATACTTTATTATTGTGGCGAGGCGTGGTCTGCGATGCCCCGGCAGGTGAAATGGACTCACCTGCATGGCATCTACAATCACGCCTCGCCGGCTTAAAACCTGTGCTCTGCTTGTGTTGTTGTTGGCGGTGATGTGTACGGCCGGCAGCGTGGGGGAGCTGGAGCTGTTGAATGTACTGTTACAGCAACCGTGTGATTATAGTAAGGAAGTAATGATGCTGGTGAAGCATGAAAATGACATTGGATCTGCCGTGGTGGTTTACGGTTATCAATTTTTTTTTTTAGCAAAATCTTAAATACACTTAAATAAAAACTGCACGCAAACCAGTAAGCAAATTAAAACAAACAAGTACTGTTCAGGAACTATAATACAAAAATTACAATTAAAATTCTCAACAAAAACAACAACTGGAGAAATTAATACGTAAACAACCTAACAACCCCCAAAGCATCTAAGTCAAGTCATCAAGTCATGTGACGGCGCAACATCTGAACTTAAGAAGGGGGAGGGGGAGTAAAGTGTGCTTGCTTTGCGCTGACACAGGAGGCGAGTCCGGCGACCTGGCTGTTGACTCTTTGCTAAAACTACAGCAATGCAAACAAGAAGAACTTAAAGTAAAGAACCGATCTCACCAGGCTAGTATTGATCCGATGCTGACTTGGCATCGATACAATCGATATTTGGATCAATCCACACACCACTGGTACTTGAAGACTATCAAAAAAAAAAAAGAAGAAAAATCAGAGATTAAAAACAAACAGATGTAACTGTGCTCCAAGTTGAATCAAGCACTCCAGCTGTCATCCATTAGGCTGCCAGTCCAATGTTTACCTCAGCTGTCAATAGGATGATCGGATGCATTTTTATTCCCTGTTCACCTCCTGACTGTGTCCCACATTTTGACTGACCCTGCACATCTCTGAAGTCTGCCTTTTACCTAATGCATGTGAAGGGAAAACGTTCAGTTATGGTGACGTGAAGATTAGTCTGTCTAATGCTCTGCCCATCAACAAAAGTGACCAAAAAGCGTCAAGCTTTGCAGCATATCACAGAAACTAAAAGAAAGATTTGTTCAGTTTGGCACAGAGTGTGTTATACTTTGCTAAAAAAAATGGCTAAAATTGTCAAATATGGCTTTAAAATGCAATGTCAATCTACGGAAGCACACCTACTGAAACCTAAAGAGTGTTACTGGGCAGAGCAACAGAGAATATGGAAATGTACATAACGACTGACACATGACACCATAAGGAAAGAATGCAGCTTCTTTTCCTTCTGTTTTATTCTTCCGTTTATTCTGGGCTGTGTTGCACAAACTAAGTCCAAATAAAAATGTTTGATGTTAGGAGTAACATGACTGCATGGTGACCCAAATAAAATGCCAAATATGACATTTTATTGGCATTTTGAGCTCAGTTTTGGGTGAAGACCCATTAGAGGGTTATTGTGGAGATACAGAGTGATGTCTTGCTCATTGGTCCTGAGCTACAAACTTGTTTCCAAGGAACATCTTGCTTACTTCAGGAAGAAGAAGCCAAAAAACATGTTCTGCATGAATTCTAATAGCATTGCTCCAAAGTAAGAGGGTCTGAGCACTAAACAGGGGGGTAAAATTACCATCGTGCCAAATTTTTTATTAATGTGTGGCTGGAATCAAACTGAAAGCTTCACATTTGGTTTGTTGCCTTTGTAACTTCAGCAGAATTGGTATGTTTTGCGAGCAGTACTTATGTATATATACTGCACGCACACACACACACACACACACACACAATCATTATGCTGCTAATGTCTCCACTGTGGTAAATATTCCTGTAAATATTTAATTTCAGGTCCTGGTGAAGTCTCTTCATATTTATCTGAATTAAACAGTGTTTAGGTCTCTTGTCTGTGCAGAACAATGCTATTGGTTTAGCGACTCGTCTTAATATTATTACATTATCCAGCAAGTGCAAACTGTGCATCCCTTTAATAACTCCATGTCAATGTGATTAATGGACATTGCTTAATAAATTTCCTGTAATTAAGTGTCCACCTGCAGCTTGCCTGGAATCAATTACCTTTTTGTTTATGCAATTTCCTCGAGGTATTTAGTTATGTGCTTCCATTATGGAGTTGTAAGATAATATCTGCTTATTCTGCTAATTCCTGTGTTGCCTTATGTGACATAGCAGGCTAAAGGCCTGAAGCAAAGAGCAGTGCGAGGCAGATGGATGACAATGAAAACAGCTCGCGCGCTCGATGCTTCACGGCCTTGACGAGTGATGTTTGCTGTTTGGTAAACATTCATAATAGCAGCGCGTGTTATTTTTTACTGTATATGCTTTCATATCGCTCATAGACGCCAGCATATTAATACAACGAGAGCAGTTATCAACAGTGAGCGCCCATTAAGAGAACAAGGACTACAGTGTACCATCACAAAGATAAGAGATGACATGGATTGCAGATAAATTACTCTATGACCTCGGGGTTCAGCATCAGTGTAAATGCCAGCTAGAAAACTATGCATCAGTTTCCTCCTGAGACGCCGTTTAACTGTGTAAATTAAAACCTCTTCCTTATTGTATTTTAAAGGGGCGGTACACCAGTTTTACACATGAGTTTGAGTTTAGTTTAGTTCTTCTGCTATCTTTTATCATTTACGAGGCATTGTCCAATGTTTATTGAGCTTAAGTCAAGCTCATTTAGACATCTAAGCTACTTCTCTACGGATTCGCCAAATGATGGGCGCCAAACAAAATATTCAGTTTTTTAGCACACCTGTAAATCAGTGACACATCAGTGAGCTTTTCCTGTAGTTTGTTAATGAGACATCCATCCATCTATTCCTCAACTTCCTTTTACCCCAACTTAGGACTTCAGGTGGAGTCTGTCCCATCTCCCATAGACTCTATAGACCAAGATACTAGGCTACCTACACATTACATTGACAGGAGCTGCTCGGTCTTGGTAACCCATCTGTGAATCTCGCAGCACACAGATTTTCTGCTGATGATAATGCCAGAGCAGGATTGAAAGCCTGGAGTTCCTGAGTCAGGCACAGCATTGGTGACTTATCATTGGTTTTAACATTTACAAACTCAGTTCAATTCATTATTATATATATAGCGCCAAACACAACAACAGTTGCCTTAAGGTGCTTAATATTATAAGGTGAAGACCCTACAATAATACTGAGAAAACAAAGACGCTCCCAACAATCTATCAGCAAGTACTTTGGAAACAGTGGGAAAGAAAAACTCCCTTATAAGAGGAAGAAACCTCCAGCCGGGCTGACTCAGGGAGGGGTGGCCATTTGCCGCCATTAGTTGGAGGTGAGGGGAGTACAACACCCCCAGCTCTTCCTGAAGAGATGCCAAGTCGATCAAAGCTAGCTTAGAGATATAATCTCTTTAAAATACTCAGATTTTCTACTAAATTTGACATGCCCTAAGTTTCTAACATCTATGAGGCATTCCAGATAAATCAGCAGATGTTTGAACCACCTTAGCAGGTTCCTTTAGACTCAGAGGAGCACTGGCTCTACATTAAGCCCCTCCCGCTTGATTGAACTCCTCACCCTAGCCTTCAGAGGAAGCTCACTCTGCTAATCATATCTGAGACCTTATTCATAAGGTAATGCCTCACAGCTCCCAGCCATAGGTGAGGGTAGGAGCATAGAGCGACAAGTGAATCATCAGCTTTGCCTAAAGGCTTAACTCTCTGTTTACCATGCAGGCCCGTCAACTGCCCGCTCCATACTTACAGGCTCAATACGCCCACAAATTTTAGCATAATTCTATCGATAATGTTTACAATACACCGTTTTCTCCTGTCTTTGAAAGAAAAACATGGATTTTCTGTCCCTAAAATGCTGTCATGCTTATGCTATTCAAATAAAGGTACAACATTTACCTGAAAAAAGGTAAGAAAATGCAAAAGTCGGTACCCACACTGCTACCTTTGTTCACCTCTCTGACAGTATCCCCGACTCGAACTCGTGTGGCAGCATCAAACAGTCGTGCGGTCATGAAATCAGATGACTCATTAGTGCAACAAGGGTGACCTTTTCATAAGGGCGGTGACATGTGAGGAAGGTCACTGTGGTTAAATGGCACACCCCTAAGTGACTGTCAATCAAGCGACTGCCACCGTGTCGCCTCCCTGTCATCGTGCAGCAAATATTATGCAAGGACGCTCGGGTAAATTAACCTTCCCCAGCTTGTGCAAGCCTCTGCTTGAACAGCTTCCAGATTTGTCAGAGAAAAAAAGAAACTTTTTTTTTTTTTTAAAGATGTATGAATTTTAATGGTTGGTAGTGAATTTACACTTGACAAACTGGTTGTTTAGAAAAAGATTTATTTTCAAACCACCTGTAAAGACAGCAGTTTGGGGCGAAATGATTCAGACAGCCAACAGCTCAATTTTCTGCCACTTTGTGAGGTATCCAGGTCTGGCATTAATTCAGCCCTGCTTCAGGGCTCATCAAAAGTAAGTGAAGGTGTAAGATTAGAAATTGTGTTTTGTGCATTTTTTTTCTTCTCTTGTCTCTCCTGCCGTAGTTTTTAGCATGCCCTGACAAGAAGTGACTGCAGGCACTTGAGGTGAGACTGCGCGGGAAATCAGTTTAGAAATTACTGTTGGTGGGAAGCGTGGCACACATGAATGAGAAATACATGTCAGTGTGCATTTCATCCGCCAATCACTTGAGTAGGGCTCTCCAGGAACACAAGTGAGAAGTGGGCAAATAATTGGACTCCCCGTGTCCTGTTAAAATATGTGTATCTGTGAAAGGAGCCAGGGAAGGTGTACTTCACCCGGCAGAGCACCCAAGATTTGATAAATATAAGAAGGGAGGCACTTGAGGCTTTCATCTAAAGAAGAAAACAAGGCGCTGCAATAATGACCGAAACCATCAGTGAGCGAAGCATTTACTGCACGACAGCGTGCGTCTCCATCAGTCCTGTGTGTTTGTGGGACAAAGTGAAAGGCTGCTGCTGGCCAAGCTCTCGCTGAACTCTTGAAATCTGATAAACCATTTCTGCATATGGTACACAAATTAGGCAAGAAAAGAAAAGAAAATATGACAAATTTGAAAGGTTATATCATGTTGCTAACTAAAATGTGAGTACCCCCCTCACATTTTTGCAAATATTTTATTATAACTTTTCACGGGATAACACTGAAGATATGACACTTTGATAAAAAAGTAAAGTAGTCAGTGTACAGCTTGTATAACAGGGTAAATTTGCTGTCACTTAAAAATCACTCAGCATACAGCCATTAATGTCTAAACCACTGGCAACAAAAGTGAGTACGCCCCTGAGCGAAAATGTCCAAACTGTGCCCAAAGTGTCAATATTTTGTGTGGCAACCATTATTTTCCAACACTGATTTAAGATAAGATTTAAATAAGGTTGTCAATTGACACTAAATATTACAATTTAATATTTAGCATTTTGATATGAGCAGGGCAGAGCTTTATCCACTCATGCTCACAGCAGAACAATCAGAAGCAGTAATAAACATGACTTACAGTGTGTTTTAGAGGACCCAAGTTATGAACTTGCTGTGATATGCTTTCCGTCTCCTGTGTCCATTTCAGCCTGCAGCACCCCGAGTCCTTATTCACTTTGAATCTGGTGACACTGGATGTTGGAGAACTGTATTAGAGATCCGTTGCTTTGCTTTATTCATGCTCCTTCCACTGAAAGTTGAGAGAAATTCAACTTTTGACATGCTGGCACAAGCACTGGCCAATTAAATCACTTTATACAAACATCCTGAGAGAGTGAGGTGGCTGCCTACATATCTGGCAGTGAAAATTGGGAGATGTCGATCATTTATAATCAAGATGCTCCACTGAGGTTTTGCAGACCACTAACTATGTGACGTTAACCTGAGTCAGGTTTTGGATTTGTGGCAGTTATGATGGTAATAAAGGATCAAATGAAAAAGATCCTCAGTCACACAGGCCTGGAGACAGGTCTAAGACCATCTGGTAACTGCAAGACAATGTCCCAATCACGTGTCTACAGACCCGCATGACTGGGACTTTAGCGAGTCTCTGGCAATCACCAGATACTAGAGAAAAAAAAATCCCCATCCAGGTGTTACAAACCCCGTCATAAAATCTTCGATCACTGTGGATGTGACAGAAATGTCTATAGATAGTCTCCAACCACTATCTCAATTGTAGCGAAACTGTAAAAAGTGCGACACAAACCAGAAAAGGCACCTACGTTTAAACTATAAATTGTGACTTTTGAAATGTTTTTTATTTTCATAGAAAAACAGCAGGTAACTGCGACAAACTGCAAGCAACCAAAACAACCACTAGGAGGGTTTGCAACCGGTTTCACCTAGCAAGAACAAGCAACCTTGGGGAGCCACTGCCAGCCAATTGGGGAATAACACCACCAAAAATGAAAGCAACAAGGTTAATCCCTTGATTACCACTACGGTTAGCCAATGCATGTACCAAAAGCTGCAGTTTTTCTAGTGGCCACTTGAGGCTCCACAGCTGTCTCCATAGACTTCCACGTCAAAATGTCCATCTTTACAGCAGAAATATACAGATTTCTGCAGAAACGTTTATGGGCTGCAAAAAAAACCAAAAAAAAAAAAAAAAAAGTTTTTTTTTTTTTTAAAAAAATCAAAGTT
>VUQR01002798.1:29801-49603 GCA_015108515.1 Hemichromis elongatus
CCCCCCTTTTTTTTTTAACCCCCCCCCCCCCCCCCCCCCCTCGCTCTATACTTGAGGGGCGAGTTGACACGGGGATTGCATCATTATCAGCCGAAAGTTTGCCGCCATGTGTGCGCTGCGTGATTAGCAAGTGGTTTGTGATTCAAGTTGAAAGTGTGCCTCTGTACAGTATGCGTGTGTGTGTTTGTGAGTTTATTGGGGGGAATATGAAGTTCTGAAGAGGAACGTTCACAAACAGAAGCTTCAAAGCAAAAAAAAAAAAGTTTACTCTTTAAAACATTACTTTCTTCTGTGAAGTGGCAAAACTCAGCATGCCGCCCCTTTTCCCATGCTCTTTTTTCACACTCGTGCACAATTGAGTCTAAAATCTCGCCAGAAGATATCTTAGACTTACTGATCTCTGCAGTGCCCTACATAGCGCCACTGTGAGGACTAAATTTATGATCTTTGCTCATATTTTTGCCAGTATTTTTGCATTTTAACAACTCAGGTGTAATCTACAGGTTCGTGCCTCATAATCTGATTCAGTGCAAATACTATGTCTTCTTAATTAAGGGACTTAAATCAAAATCATCACCCCAAAACACTAATATTAAGACTCTGGCTCAACCCTCAGAAACCTGAAGCATGTAATGTTTCAAACAACAGATGGTAACAGAGATAATGTTAAGCTCAACCGGCAACCTTCAGAGCCAAAAAACAGAACTATAGCACAAAAAGCTGCAGTTCCTTTATTGTCCACTTGAGGCAGTCTCCAGACGTGAGTCAGTCCCCACAGACTCCCATGTGAAAATGTCCAACTTTACCGCAATAAACATGTGTACAGGCTGATACAAAAAAAGAAATGTCCTCTCTATGGATATTTTCACGCTTCATAAAACTTTCAAGTGGGTGGATTTTAATATAGCTCACCTATTTTTGTTCCATTAAGACTTAAAGGTGGTCTATTTTAGACCTTTTGGGTCAGTGATCTGAACATCTAGACTGCTGGTGCTTTTTGATAAACCTACTAAAATACAAGAAGATGATGGAAAAAATGTTTCATTTGAGGCTTAACCAAACCAAAGTAATCACAGGGTTTCCAGTGCAGCATTAGATACCTCTGAGGAACCACTTTGACCGGCAACAGCCCGCAACCTCCAACAACTGACCACTCTCTCTTACTGTACGAGTGAGGCCTTATTTGCGTATGTAAATGGTAAATGGACCATTTCTTATAAAGCACTACTGCTCCAAACTGCTATGAGTTTCATTCACCCTTGAACTTTTTTGCGTTTTATCTAACGTTCACACACTCACACTCCAGTGGATGCATTGGGGACACCTCGAGCCAGGAACTGAACCACCAGCCTTTTGATTTGTAGACTACCTACCCAACCTCCTGAGCTCCACATCTGTCCGTTTGACTTTTTCCTCCCCACTTTCGCCAAGTGCTTGCTCAAGGGAGTTCGTCTAATTGTTGGGGTTTTCCCTGTAATACTGTTTACCTTTCACTATAAAGCACCTTGAGGGAACTGCTGCTGTGGTTGGATACTATATAAAGAAATCCCTAAAAGGCCTTGCTGGTTCATAAGACTTTGAGAACAAGTAAGAAATACCAGTACCACTACCAAACATCCAAATGTGTCAATGGGACACTTAAAAAATAAATAAATAATTAATTTTAATTTCTTAACTCTGTAAAGACAAAGTTAAGACAAAGTTTTGGAGAAAGGCACTAAAGAAGGGAATGTTGTTTTCTCCCCACAAAGTTGCTTTTAGTCTGTTTGCCAAGAATCAGGAGGACATTTTCTCACTGCCTGGGGTTTGGGGCTGGGCTCATCACCAAAGACATTTTACTTTGAAACAAACAAACAAAAATACAGTACTCTTATTAAAAATGTAAAAAAACAAAAAACAGTATAACGGAGCAAATATGATCCAAGGAATGCAGTCTGAGTCACACATTAGTCAGTGTGAGAAGCCAAAAGAGCAACAGCAGGCATAACTGTGTTCACATTCAAGGCTAATCTGCTATAAATGCACGCTGGCACCTTTCTGATTGGTCAGAGTCTTTAAACACTGCACTGGGACTCTGAAAGCTAGAATAAACAGACAGCAGAGCAACAGGTGCAAATAAATCTGCATCATCTGTGATCCTGCAGCCGTTTTGAAAGTGTTGCAGAAACAATAAATTAAGTTGCCGAATTTCCCCAGTAACCTCAAATCTGAAAACCTATGATAATGTCCAGCCCAGCACCGAGGTATCCTGTTATTGAATTGTTTTAAATAAGATTGAAACGGGTCTCCCTGGGGGCACAGAAACTGCTGACAAAAGCTCATCCCCGCAGCTCCAGCCTTTGAAACAACCTGCAGGAATTCGAGCGGCCGCTTTGATCTCGGGATGGGACGTTGGGATTCAGCGTGGGTCGTGTTTACACAGCTTGGACCGACTCAGGAGTGGATGAAGGTGCTGTGCGGACAGGCAGACGCGCCGTCCGGGTCACGTATGAAAGGAAGTAATCCTGAGCGTTGTTTAAACTTTGCAAACAGCCAGGTGGGGGGGGACCAGATCAGGGTTATCCGCATGAGCCGTCAGTCACAGACAGTGGAGCCGGGGAGGCTTACTGAGTCTCATCAGAGGACGCAAATAATATTCAAGGTGTTTATCTGACTTTGGATTTTAATTGGCTAAAGAAGGGGTTCACAGTGAATGGCAGCGTTTTAATGACTTTCATTGCTTTAATCATTAAGTTTAGCTGATTTTTAGCTGCATCAGTGGATTCGTATGGCGTTGGTCGATTCCTAGATAGCTTCAGGTCCTGAAAGTTACAAGATGTAGCAGTGGTTGATTTTTTCGAAGCACATCCTACAACAGGTTTGACCCTGGATATTCACCTGGGAGTAACTTCATGGCAGATCAATGAACTACTGTGAGATTGTTTAATGACGTGTGATGTCTGCAGCACATATTTTGCTCAGACTTTGAAAATGTTGACTTAGTATCATTTCAGTCAAGTGACTTTCAATGATAATTACGAAATATTAAAAAAAATTAGGCTCGAACTGTGATGAACACCACTTACCCACCAACCCCCAAAATGAACATGGACATGTGTTATTACAGTGAAGAGTGGAGAGATGTCAAACTGCATTCATGTGATTTTGAGATCCATTAGCGAATCAGAGGCTGTGACTATTTCACAAACATGGGAAAACATGAGAGAAAATGAGAACAACAGCAAGGGAAGGGAAGAGAAAAAGATGGGAAGGAAAAAAAATGGGGAAATATGGAAAAGTTGGAATAAAAAGCAGCCTTAAGTAATAAATGTGGAAAAGGTAAGAAAATGAATAACAGCAAAAGAGAAAAACAAGTGACACATAAAAGACTGAAGATGAGGAAAAACACAAAAGAAGTGAAACTGGAAATCCTCACCTGAAAGATACGAAAGTGGCTCTTGAGATGAGAAGGTTACAAGCCATAGAAGGTGATCATACTGTGTTCTGCAAAAAGCTACAAATCATATACGTATTGCTTAAAAATGTGTCTATATTTGTTTAATTTGGATTAGCAACAGGTGGGCTAAATGCAGGCAGATATGGAGGCGATGGGAAAGGAGTATGAGAAAAATAACAGGCACAGAAAGGGCAGCAGGGTGAAGAGTAGGACTGAAAACAGGAAAATATAAGTTGGGAAAGAAGAGAAGCGCCAAGTGAAATAAAGAGTAAGTAACAGGCAGATAAAAGACGAGGGGAAGAGAAAAGAAGGGAGTGGAAGGAAAAGGGAACAATAAAACGGCTCGAAAAAGAATAGCACAACAAGGGACGCAAGGGAAGAATGTGAACTATGAAAGTAGGAGGAAAAAAGGAAAACAAAAAGGAATGAAGTGGGCTGAAATGAGTAAATGACACAAAGGGAGGGATGAAGGATGAAGAGGAGGCAGTTAAAAAAGGAAGGGAAGAAGAAAAGAGACAGGACAGTAGGTCAAAATAAAAGTCAAGATATATTTTGGTAACTACTGAACTGAATGCAGGCAATGAAAAAGACGACAGGAACGGAGATGCAGAAAACATAAGGATACAGAGATATGGAGACGCAAAGAGTGAAAGATGGAAGTTTGGTCAAATGAAAGTAAGGGAAAACAAAGTGTGATTTGTTAAAGAAAGACATGAAGGGTCGCAAAAAGGGAGTAAACCAGAGCAGAGGAGCTGTGAACCAAAGAAAAGTTATCTAAACATAGAAAGAAAAAAAGAAAATGTAGAAAGCAGAGGAAACGCAAAAAATAGAGACAAAAAAGAAAGAAAGAAGTTGAAAGAAGGGGAAAAACAAGGAAGAGAAGTAAGGCAATGGAAAAGTTTTAAGAAGAAAGAAATGAAATAAAAATAGGCTGTAAGAAGGAAAGTGAAACAGTGGACTGAAGTGTTGGAGAAATAAATAGACAAATGAAAAAAAAAACAGGAAGAGAAGAATGCTTTGAATGAAAGAAAGAAAATGGGAAAGAGTACAAACCGCAGAATAAGAAAGAGAGTAACTGAAAAAGGAAAACCACTGAAAAAACAGCAAAACATCATAACATGAAATGATTCTCACTGAGAGGTCACCTTCAAAGTAAGGCACAGCTTTTACTTTGAAAGCAAGTGGACTGCATTTCCAGTTTCTGTCACACTTGATCAACTTTCTCTACCATTTGACGGATGCCGACAAGTTGCGTTTCTGACAAAAGTCTTGCTATAATTCTTTGCAACCACCTGCCGAATAACAAAAGAGTGAAGATTTTTCTGCTAGCAGTCAGTCATTGCTAGATGGTGACCAAGCAGTCTCTAAACCTGGGCAACTGAGGCTGAAGCACCAAATAAAAACAATGCAAAGACGCCACAATAGAGAGAAACCCCAACAATCCAACTGGCCTCTCTGAGCAAACATTTGGCAAAAGTGAGAAGGAAAAACTCCCTTTTAACAGGAAGAAACCTCCAGCAGAACCAGGCTTAGAGAGGGGCGGCCATCTGCTGCGATCGGTTGGAGGTGAAGGGAAGAAGACAGGACAAAGACACGCTGTGGAAGAGAGCCAGAGAAGGAAAGGAAGCAAAGATGTAAGGCATGCTGAATTATCTCACACTTAATTTGTTTCCCACCACACTTACGCAAACCAGCGTTTCCTCCATAACTCTTAACTACAGAAGTTCGGTGACTAAAAAGGGAAAGTGTAATCAAGCTGGTCGGTATAGCGGATGATATTTGTAAAGTTTGAGCCGCTGCCAATTTACAGTTTTTCCATTTGCGCGAGGATGGCCGGCGTGCCCACCCGAGCCTTACTTCAGCAGACAAAAGTGCTAACAGCAGATGAATTAAAGGTTACCAACAATATATGATGAATGTCAGGCAAATACAAATTACCACAGGAAGAAGAATAATGAAGAGGCTTCTCTTTTTTTTCCCGCCAAGCCAGAGGCCAGTCAATAATTAGAGGTGGCGCGGTCGCTGTCACCGGCTTTCTGCAGCCTTGGCGCTTTGTCTCGGCTTTAATTGCTCAGGTTAAGATGGCCGCCCACGCCACGTTTATGAAAACAGGGGTGTAAAAAAAAAAAAAAAGGTTCCAGTCGTTTACTGTCAAGATGCTCATCACGAGAGACCCGGACTCAACGGAGAAGTTTCCTCTTCTCGTGTGTTTGGTGTTTATTCAGAGCGAAGCGTGAGGCGAGTTCGCTTTGATCCCCTCCAAAAAAAAAAAAATTAAAATAAGTCCCAACCGTGCACGAGGAAGATGTGCCACGAGTGGTTGACAGTCTGTGCACATTGAGATTTTTTTTTTGCATTCAGGGAGACATAATCACACAAATAAGACATCAAAGATAGACTGAGAGTTAAAATATGCAGCTGAAAAATTATTCAGATTGTTTTGGGAAGGCAGGGGGAAAAATATTCCCTCAAAGTGTCCGACTGGATGACATCAAAACTCTGTGATACCGTGAGACACGTGCACGAGCCAGACAGGATGCTTTCAGCTTTTTAGACATGTCTGGTCAGAGGCTTTTTTTTTTTTTGGTTTCAGGGATCTTGGCATCTTCGGTCCTTCATGTCGTGGTTCCCGTGACTGGAGGGGAATCCCATTTTTTTCCCTCCTCCTCCTCTTGTTTTTCTGGTCACTGGCATGCCGCTCGCCAGTATGTCGTTTCTCAATGTGAACTCCCGTGCCCTGCAGGTTGGCAGAGAGAAAAGCCACACACACACACGCATGCACAAATAAAACTGGCCGCTGCCTGCAGGTTGAAGCCAAAACGCTGCACCTGCGTCATTTTCTGCTGGCTCCAATAACTCCGACCACCTCTCCACCTGTACGGCAAATCTGGCAACAATAAAACCTCAACAACAAAAAAACACCCGCGTTCGAAACAGCAGGATGCGTCACTGAGTGCGTCATGGAAATTTGTCTCCGGCGAGGATAACAGGTTCACGTGTCAACTGCTTATTTCACTTTAGTTCATGGAGTTGGACTCATTTTAATAAACAGGCCATTAAACGCATAATCCAGGAGGATTATTATGTAATAACACAATTGAATAAAGTTAAACTCTATATTTTCTCCGTTTTCATTCTGAAAACACTGATATTTAACAAACCATTCAACAACAAAACCCACCCCTGATGACCCACCTAAAAAAATGAGTGCAAGCCACTTGGTAAGCGATGAAGTAAGTAAGTAAGGAAGGAAAACTTTATTTATATAGCACCTTTCAAGATACAGATCACAAAGTGCTTCACAACAAAGGATAAAAACATTAGATAAATGAATAGAATTACTAAATCAACTTAAAAGCAGATTTGAAAAGATATGTTTTTAGCTGGCGTTTAAAAACAACAGCAGCGTCCACAGATCTCAATGATGAAGGCAAAGAGCTCCAGAGTGTTGGTGATCCAATGACCATTGAGAGTTTTGTAACACTCTTAGCACCAATCACTGTGGTTTGGTTTGGTTAGAGTGAAATGAAAATACTCAAAATGAGACTTCATCAATAACATCTAGTTGTTGAACGATTGATCTAAATATCGGCAATATCAATATGGTGATATCTGTATCGATACTAGCATGATAATAATACCGACAGTGATAACAAAATTATTACTTTAAACCAACGCTGAACCAAAGCACTTCAGAGACAGTCTCCACAAACAGACCAGATACTGACCTTGTGTTTACTTGGTATTGGATTGATGTCAAACTTTGCAGTATTGCGCAACACTAGTAATATGTTCTAGTTTCTAAAAGTTTACTTAACCCTACCCTGTGAACCATGATTGGTCACTAGTTACAGGTTTGATATTAAGCGGCAGTGTGATTTTGTTCCTAACAAAAAGACAACCTCCAGCACAAAGATAACTGCCATTCTCAGCCTCTCCAGCTTTTTAAGAATGCCCAGCACATAAATAAAACATGAAAATCTCCCGGGGTACACAACGTGGAGGGATCTCTCTATGACTTTGTATGATCTTCACCTTATATTGTTTTGGATTTCATCATTTTCCCTGTTTTTAGGGCAGAAATCTGCTGATCGGTGTGGCGGTTATTGATAAATGCAACACGCAGCCCGTTACAGCTTCGCTATGTGTCGCACGAGGCCCAACTAAAGCGCTGTAACCTTACCAAACTACTCTGTATTTTTACTGCGTGAGGAGAGCTTTGTGCCTCAGAAACAACAACAAGCTGCAAAACGTTGAAGGAGCTGAGAGTTCAGTGATGTTAAGGGACAGAAAGTTTCTCTTTGTCTGAAAGCTCTCAGAAAGCTGAGATTCAAAGCGAGGCCCATCTCTCCTAATTAACACTTTGAAAGATAAAAGCAGTTTATTAAATCAATCAGGATGATGGTTGTTTGTGAATCCCAGCAGATAAGGACATTTGCATATTAACTTTGCAGTTCTAACCTACATTTGAGGATCTTCTGAGATTGTGGCCGGCTTCAATGTAAATATTTTTCCCCCTCACTTCTACTGTACACGTTTTAAAGTTTCATCGCCTCAGATTCTCTGGTGGATTTTCAACTCATTAAAAAATAAAGACATGGATAAATAAGCAAACATATAACGTAAACAGACAAACAAATGAATAAACGAGCACGGATATCACGGCGCCGGAGAGGCTCTGCCAAAATGTCTGGCAAAGACGGGACAAAACAATCTGGATCTTGACTTTCTGTTAGATATTCCCAGTTCAAAATTCGACTTTAAACGGACATGAAAGCAACAAATAGGCTTTAAAGAAGTATTATTTGTGCCCTGCAGTTAATCTGGCACATACTAAAGAGCCAAAATCTCACTTTAATGTGAATCATGTAGTTTCCTGATAATGTGGATTTAGCATCTCTGGGCTTTTATTCAACTTGTTCATATTAAAATCACAGTGTTTTGAGTTTTCTACACTGATCGAATGGTGCAGTTCATTCCATGCATTTCTAAGATGTCACAGTTTTATCTCAGTGTTTGACTTTCTTGGGTCTTAAAGGTAAAAACTGTGCTACCCTTGTGCCTTTACATTGTGTTTATTCTTAAAAAAACCCAAAGTATGTACAGTAGTTTACTCACTGGAGCACAGAGTATGGATTAAAAGCAGTAACCTAGAAATGCACTGTTGTCGGTATGTAATAAATATATGAGACTTTAATTTAAATAAATATTAAATAAGTTTAAATAAGTTTTTCAAGGCAAGTGAAAATGAAACTAAATAAAAATTTCTTAGATTGGTTTCAAGCTGTTCAGTGTTTTTTTTCCTTGTTTTTTTCCTGACAGAATATGTATATAAATGCTAGAACTTGGATTTCCCTCCTTGGGTTTTAACAGCTTTTCTTGATACTACAGTATTGGCTTAAATGGGGTAATTTTTTGCGCTAAATGTAGATAATATAAAAGACAGATGTAGCATCTGGGGCTGAAAAGTGAAGCCAATCCAGAAAAGTCTAAAACTTACAACCTTTTTAATGCACACTAGAGCCTGTTGTTGCCAAAAGATTTCTGGTCCTATCAAACTGTAAGCCCAACAAGGGACAACGGTTGAAAAATGGCGAAGGCTACAAACTTATGTGAAGTAAATCAGCTTCATGTTAAACGGCACTGTCCCTTTTAAATAAATAAAGAAATATTTGCTGGAGTGTTGACAATCAGCTCGACCACTTGCCTGTGATGTTCGGTTTTAAAATACCAAAGGTGAAAAAGCTCATCTCGAGGCTGCAGAATGGACATCGCAAACTGATGGATGACGTCTCAATGGCTGCGTCCAGCAGCTTGACAAAAAAAGGCCTAAAGGCAGCTTGCAGAACTGGTGTTGTTTAACATGACAATTTCTATGTTGCTTGAGCTGATTTTTTCCCCATCTCTGATAGTTAGAGATAATTCAAGCTGATAAGTAGTTAACACATAAAAGCACAATAGCCATGGCTTCATTTTAACTGTTTTGAGCTAAGTATGTATGCCAAATAGAGTGCTGTCCACACGAGACGTTTTCTGGACGATGTTAGGTACTGTAGACGTCTACATTTAGGTGCCCAAGAGATTTCTGTGTAATAAACTACCCTTAAATGTGTTGAGTGTTTCAACTTCTACCCTCCACCTCTGGGCGATCACGTTCAGCCACAGCGCGATTGCTCGGCTCACCTCGTTGGAGACGAGATGTCTTCAAACAAATGCAGTATGTCTCAGACTGACTGAAGTCACGCTTAGACAGACTGGAGAAAATTTGCAAATATTTGTCGCCTAATTTACAATGCAAACAGAGATTGCCAACAAGGTGTAATCAATCTGAGTCAGTCTAAAGTGATGAGCACAACCCAACGTGTCTCTAGTAGTAGAGTGTAATAGAGTCTTTGATTCAGCTGGTTGCCAACTGGTTGCTTTCTGGTTAGATTCCCATATGAAAGCAAAGTTGCTCAGTGACTTTGTCAAATCGCTGTCCTGCAGCAACTATCTCACTGTTTGTTGAAGATTTCTGTCTATTCAGACTATCAGATCTTATTTATTGCCATTTTATTGCTGTCTTGGTGTACCAAAGTCAGTTTGAAGACAGCAGTTGAATGCAAATGGTCGCAGGCCTGATCTCCGCCTTCGAAACCTCCATTTCAGAGGCAGCGATATCACAAGTTCATTCAAGTTGCTACTTCTCTGTTTGTGCCATGATCTGTGACATTTGTTTTCCTTAACGTGACTGTTGCATCAGGAACTTTAGCTTCAAAGCTATCCTGCTAATGTTTTCAGCATTTTGTTTAAAATCTGGTTTAAAACAAAAATCAGTCACCAGTAGGTGTTTCTGAATTATATTTCTCACATATCCCATCAGCCATAGTTGAAAGGATATTTATATTACTGCTCTTAATTGTTGGTGACTAAAATAGAGTGAGTGCCCACTAAACGTTGGGAAACTTTGCTTTCAAGCATCATAAACGAGGTAAACTGCCTTAAATGAAGAATGCATGTACAAAAGCCATATTTTTCGTCCTTTTTGCTCAGTGGTAACCCCCCCCCCATTGTTACCGAGGTGGATGACACTCATTAAAGAAGACCTAATATTTAAGGAAATGCCAATACTTCCAAACTGCTGGCTATAATGACTATAATCCTTATTTGTGTTTCTTCTTGCTTAGGAACTCCACCCTCAGAGCTATCCCACTATCAAATGCTCCCTGCATTCACTGTGATAACATTAGAGCATCAGTTGAGCGAGAGCCACAAAGAAATCAAACCTTGCAGATATTGACCGGCCTCTCATATGGACACAGAGGAAGAAAGAAACGGCAGATCAATACCACTCGTTGTTAATCCTCGTACCTACACAACAGCGGCATTGTGTTTCGATGGGTGGGCCGAAGCCTTGTAAAGAAATCACCCGGCACAAACGGTCCCGGCGCCATTCTTCGCCTCTTGAAAGGGTCACACACACCGTGGACTGCTTCACCACTCAATACCTGACTCGCTGATGTGATGAAAGACCCAGTTTGGGCTGCAGATGACCCGACACACTCGAATCCACAGCTGTAATCAGTCCAATCTGCATTCACACGGACAAGGGTGCGCAGATCTGAGATCGGCTATCAGTCGTCTTATCTCCAGCAGAGAATAGGTGAAGAGCTTTTCCAGAGGAGAGTGAAAAGGCAGAAAAAAGAGAAGTTACTTTAACGACTCTGGAGCCTTTTAATTGCAGAGGCTTGGATATTAGTTCAAAACCACTCACTTCATGCATGAGAACACAGTGCCACGGTGCCTGCGCCCTCACCCAACACTTGTTTTATCTGCTTGCAGATTGAACTCACTTCACAGTAAAGAGAGGCCAATTAGGGTGCAAAGGGATTAAAAACACAGGGAAAAAAAAGAGGCTTTTTCCATTTCTTCACTTTTGTAGCGCAGGACAGGCTATAGGATGAAAATACAAGAAGGGGAGAAAGCTCAGCACTTTATGATTGGAAATTAAAGAGAAAAACGAAGGTGTGAGCTTATTTCCTGCCACCGGTTCCATGAGAGGAGAAAAAAAGTCAAGATTGCATTGGTTTGGGATATCATTAATCTGTGAAGTTCACAGTATTCAGGCGGCTATTCTGTGATGAAGCGCAGGAATTTAAGGGCTTTGGGAACCCACTTTCTCTTAAGCAACCATGCCAGTTTCTTGTCATGTCAGTCAAAAAAGCCAAAAGAGTTCACATAAATCCAAGTAACCACTCTTTGAACTTCAAGATTGGACCTTGGCATTGTTTCTGGCTCAAAAGAGTTTGGATTGTTTGCCTGATTGTACTGATCTTCAGCAAATTAAGTGCTGATGGAGCCACCTGTCAGCAGTCCACAGCTTTTTCTCCGTCCACCGCCTGCATGTCACAAGTTTACCATAGATCCTTCACGCCCATAGATCGTATAAAATGTGGACATACCCACCATGACATCGCTCATTGGTTAGTACATGCCGGTTGCAAGAATGTTCACCATCACAATCCTGGTGTTTTCAAACCAGATTTGATAAGGAAAGGGTGGGACTGTAAAACCACATGCTTGATAACCATCATCACCATGAAGTACCAAAGGGATTCAAATGTTTTATCAGTGGGAAACTAGCTACCGAGGAAATAAAGTCATTACAAAAGTGTTTACTGAAGTTATAGAAAAGATGACCAGAAGTCATTTTCCCACAACCAGAAGTCTTTTTGAAAACTGATAAGTCGCCCCCTGCTGGCTAGTAAAGTCGATACACATTTAAGACATTTGCGTGCTGGCTTTTTTTTTTTTCTCCAGACCTAAAAGCTACGTCCTTCTGCCAAGCACAGAATCAGCTAGATGAGCTGTCTTTTGAAGTCAAATGACTTTACTCGTGCATAAAGCCTGCAAAGAGTGAACAAGAAGCCATTGGCCCAAAAAATGGGATAAACAGTGCCAAAGACCAGGCTAATGACAAAATGACAAATCTATGCTTGTGGCTAAATTACCTGGCAGCCTTAGATGATCTGAAAACAGTCACTGGAAAACCATAGCAGCAACTAGTTTAAGATATGTGTCACTCTATATAAAATCAGTAAAATCTCAGGAGAAGTTCAGAAATCAAAGTTAGAGAGGCAAACCTAATATGGACGTGCACAGATGAGGGATAGTAGCTATACTGGAGCAAGGATACTTAATATGGAGCAGCCAGGCAAACGAGGTTGTTCCTGAATGTACAGAAGAGGCACATGCAAAGGGTTGGTGTAACAAAGGAGGATGCTCGGGATAGGGTGAGATGCCGAACAAAGATCTAATGAATCCATGTAAACTCTGACCTTCATTTCTATGAATATTGTCAGGATTACAGGCCCGTGCCATGACCCATGTTAAGAGTTAGTCAAACCTGGGCTATTCTTGTGTGATTTATTGTGGGGCAGTGCACATTGATTTGAACACTTCCATAATGGAAAAGTGACAGATTTAACTGTATAGACCAAACTCATTTTACATCGTGGGCCACATACAGGCTACTTTGATTGTAAGTGGGTCAGACCAGTGAAACTATGCAATAAACAGTGTTGGGCAAGTTACTTTGAAAAAGTAACGTAATTAATTATAGTTACTTGTTACTTCTTCAAAAAAGTTACTGAGTTACAAGATTCTAAAAGTAATTAATTACTAGAAAAGTAACTATTGCGTTACTTTAAAAAAAAAAAAGAAGTTTAACCCTCTGGGGTCCAGGATATAATTTTTGACTACTTTTGATTCAACCTCTACATTTCACCTTTAGAAACTATTTGCTTTGCCTTGTTCTGTATCATTCTTTTCAGCACAACCTCACATGTCTGAATTTAAAGTAATTCTTTTATTTTGATAGACTGTATTTACACAATTCATCTAAAATCAGACAAAAAAACATACAATCCAAGTAGAAAAAGTTGTATTTTTACTGTAACAACCACAACCATGTTTATTAATTCATATCTCAAAATTTAAAATGTAAAATAAATGGTCAATTTTAAAATCATATGGACAAGATTTGCAAACAAAAAACTTATTTGCAGCCATTTAACGTTTACTTTGTTTTTTATAACGATTTCAAACTATTTGCATAACAATCAGGTATTCTGCATTAAATAAGATGCCACACAAATTATTTGTGCCACTCCAAAAAAATAATTTCTGTCCACTATAAAGGAGAACATCACAAGCCTGATACCTGCAGGTCTGATAACAGGAGGTGTATCACTCCTCCTGTTTTCTACCTGGAGACAGCATCGCCTCATTGTTCTGACACACAACACAGAACTATCTACAACACTACACACTAACTACACACTCCAAACATGCTAAACGTCACAAATCTCTCAAGTCTCGAAACACTCTCTCTCTCTTGCCCTCACTCCTAAAACTTCCCCCTCTTCCTAAACAACCAAATGTCACATTGCCATATCATTTTTTGATTGGTCGACATTGGAAATTTTTCCACCAACACGAAAGGGCTGTTTTTGATTATAAGCAGACGCTGCTTGCTAGCGCTGTCCTTAGACAGTAAACGTGACGAAAGTATTCAGGTAAAAACGCTGCGTATATATTGTTAATCATGACTCTGGTTTTACGTGGCCTATCGACACAATTTAAAAACTGTGTAAGTGTTCATGTGATTGGCTTACCACGACTACTTTATTCTTCCTCAGCACTCATGTGATTGTTTTGCCCGCTAGCTTCAGGTGTCGTGATTGCCATCCGCGGGAGCGCGTGCAGCTGCTTAAAGCTGTAGCGTCCAGATTACTTACGTAGACGCTACTTCAGTGCAACTGATATAAGGTGCAGTAAGCTAAAGACAGCTTCAACCGTCTGTTTGTTGAAAAATAATAACGCGACCTCACCTCATTTTCTTGTTAGTAACAATAACGCCGTTATAACGATAGAAATAGTAATTAGATTACTCGATAAATGTGTAAAAACTACTGAAACAAGTTGTAGTAATTTATTGCAGACACTAATTTTAAAATACAAAGTAAAAACTTTGTATTTTCTAATGAACTTTGTTCATTTGAAAATACAAAGTTTTTGTTCATTAGAAAAATGGCGTTTTTTTCTGTGAATCCACTGAAAAAAACAACAACAAATATATATGAATATAGTAGATAGTGAAAAAATAAACAAAGGAAATCTGTCATTTCATTATTTATTTATTATAATTAATTATTTATTTGTAGTGGTATTAATGAAGTTGTTCTTTATCATTAGGAAAAGACAGCAGATGTAAGTATTTCATTGGTACTCACTGGGCTGGATTGGAGTCCTTGCCGGGCTGGTTCTGTAGCCTCTGGTAGGTTATTAAAAAACAATAAATAATAGAAAAACATGTTAACGCTGAAAACTCGTATAAAATAGTGGTATAATAACTGCGCAGCATGTACAAAACTTAAAGAATAAAGCATATAAAAACACAAGCAATGTAAGAATAACATTATGACAGCATTTACACAGTAATATAAATAATTAGGAATGAAGAAGCAGGGTTTGAATTACAGATTTGCTGCCATAGCATGTTGTTCGTATGCAACACTTCAGTGAATGAAGCAAAGTTGTGCTTTATTCTAGGTTTTGGCCCTGAAAAAAGCGTGATCGATCGATCCCCACACACGATCCCTGATCCTGTGCTTGTTAGAGTATTTTTCACAATGCTTCTGAACAGTATCGACATCGAGAACTTATCCAGCATCACTGATATGCACCGTAAAACTTTACCTCTGCTTTGAAAGGGACGACCTTCAGCATGAATAATGTACAAAAATATATAAATTTATTGACACCCGGGGGATTTATTTATTTATTTAATTATTTTTTTAATACATTCACTTTAGACCCCAAGCTGCAGGCTCTCGCAGACCTCACTGAGGTTGTCGATTTTATTTTCCTGAGTTGAAAGAAGATAAACATTCGCTCGTCGAACTCTGCAGATCCAAATACTTAAGGGAATATTGTATGTGAGTGCAACATCAAACTCCATCATTACATCAGTAAACACAGGGACGTCTTCAACTTATAAATGCAAAACATTTTAGTTTCATAACGCAAGCGCTGAGACCGTGACATGCCTACATTTGTGGCCTATTCTTTTCTACTGGCTTGCATCATGTAACTATCAATAATTCTCTTTTAAGACAGAAACAACCCCAATAGGTTGAGCTATAGAAATTTCCCAAAGGAGTTTTGATCTCTGATTAGTTTTAGGCACCAAAACTAAGTGTTTATATCAAAGTATCAAGAACTACTTTGAAATGGTGGACTTGTTGTGATATTGTTTGTGATATTTGGCTGACACGTTCTTTCCTACAACTGTTTCACTGTTTTCACCTAACATGGACTTTCTGTCTCCGTCTTTCTAACTGAAACATGGTTGCTTGCTATAGTTGAGCAATATAGAAATTCAGTTCAGGGTTGATGCAATTTGTACCTCACCAGTTCAGAACAGCTGTCTAAAGACATTTAATAATACAAGTCAAAGGCCCTACAATCAGACAATCCCCTCTTAGCAGCATTCAGTGACTGTGGGAAGGAAGAGCTCCTCATAAACAGGAAGCAATCTCCTCCCACCCCGTGTGTGTGTGTGTGTGTGTGTGTGTGTGTGTGTGTGTGTGTGTGTATATATATATATATATATGGGGTGGGAGAACCTGTCTTCCTACTGTTTAACTCCAACTATTTGTCTCTGAACATGGTTCTTTCAGAGGTTTCTTCCTGTTAGGAGGGAGTTTTTCCTTCCCACTGTCACTAAGTGCTTGCTCAAAGGTTTGTTTGATTGTTGGGGATTTCTCTGTATTATTGCAGGTTCTCTGCTTTACAATATAAAGCTCCATTAGGTGACTGCTGTTGTGATTTGGTGCTCTATAATAACATTTAGCTGAATAAGATTGCTGTAAGACTAGGTTGGCGGTCCACATGAGCCCCTCATATTATTCATTCAGATCAATAAATGTGGCAGAGTTGATACCTTTAGATTCAGGCATCCAGTCCTGTTAGCTGTCATGAGTCCTCTTTCAATATATTTGTTTGGGGATGTTTTACTTTATCTATACAGAAGCAGATGCAACATACATTTTTTAAAGTCCCGGAACAGTGTTTTATTCTCAACCGTTCTATGCCTTTAGAGATTTCATTTTTTCTTTATTTCGGGTCACTTTAGGAAAAGTCTTCATAATAAAGCCTGAAAAAATATATTATTGCAGCTGTCAAAAGGGGTTAAATTTGACCCGTTGTGTATGTCAGGGTTAACACATTTGACTATGGCATCATATTGTCCATGTCTGCCCCGTTATTCACAGATAATCTCAAACGGGGCCATAAATCACAAGAAGGCGTTTTACAGCAGCGTTTTAAAGTGAGTTTCTCCTTTTATAAGTGCAAATAATAATTCTGTAGGGCCGTTAAAGGATGCGGGGTGATGTAAAAAGAGATCAGTGCTTTGCTTTGCTGTTTATGTCCATCATATAAACAGCCTGAAAGCATCGGATCCGCAGGCTCCACCATTTATCCTGCTCTCCGAGTAGAAGCATGGCTCCTACTTCCTCTAATAAAATGATTACCAATCTCTGGTAGTGGTTCACCTCTGATGCACCGTCCCCAGGAGATGTCCAAGGGATGCTATTAACTAGGGAGGAGGGAGTCGAGGAGAGTTGGAGGAGGAGGGAGGACGGGCTTTCCCTCTTTAACATAAGTGGAGATGAGAGTAACCAGATGGTGGAGGCAAAGGGGTTTCCCCAGGAATGGTAGAGAGCGGCAGGAAATCGATGCATTGTTTGTTTATTGGTCTGACCTTTGAACCGCTGCAGTTCTTGATCTGTCAATCCCCACTTCCCTCTCTCTTTCTTCTACATCTTCTGTTTCCTCTTTTCCCTTTTCTCATTTTTCCCTCTTCAAATCTAGTTTTTCTACCAAGTTTAGTCAGTGCATTTCCACTTAAGTCCAGCGGTGCAATCTAATCCTGTCAATGAAGCAGCAACAACTAAATCTTCTGGTTCAAGAATCTTCACATACTCAATTTGTTTTATATTCTAAACTAAATGCAGACCGCCTAGCATCTACAAGAAGACCAGCTGCTTGTTACGGTTAGAATCTGTTTTATGCCAAATGGGCCTGTTTTTAAAAATTAGTAGATACAGTATAACTCTCAGCATGACAGATTTTCTGTGTAAAGATTTTCGAGTTGGGTTTTCCAATCTGAGAGAAAAAATGAGGTGGACTTACAATTAACTGTAGATGGGGGAGGCTAGTTCAAATGTCCTACAGTCAAATACATTTCCAAAAGTGTGTAAAATGTGTCGTATATACATACATTAAAAAAAAAATGGTATAGACAAGACAACCCTTTATTGAGTTCTTGTTTAAACAAGTTCTCATTAATAATTTGATAATGACAACACTGTTTTGCAACTGGAGCCTTTCAGCTCTGCTTTTAGCAACACCGTCTTCTCAGGAGTTCAGGGCTTGACATGTTTTTCATTTCCTAACGCATGAACATTAAAGACTTGAATTGAATAAAACAGCTTGTGTGCAGCGCCATATCACAACTGCAGTCGCCTCAGAGCCCTACAATAATACATACAAAGGCAAAACCAACAATCATATGACCCCTTATCAGAAAGCACTTTGGTGACAGTGGGAAGGAAAAACTCCCTTTTAACAGGAAGAAACCTCCAGCAGAACCAGGCTCAGGGAGCGGTAATCCTGGTTTTACTGGACCGGTTGGGGTAAGAGAAGGAAGACAGTACAAAAGACATGCCACTCTAATGCTTTGTAGTGTTTAGTACTCTTTTATCATAGAGACATGCTATAGGAATGCATGCAGAAAGTGGGCATTGTCTGGGTGAAGTAAGCAAGTCCTCCTCGGGAGAAGTCCACACCTAAACAGCAGCATTATTTGTGCCTTCACAGACAATGTTACCCGTTGGTATCAGCCATAGGTGCTGATACTAATCTAGATCCTGGAGGACATGGTTTATGTTATTTCTAGAAAGAATTTAACATTTTGGTTGATCAGACCACAGAATAGTTTACATTTCTCTTCATTTAATCTCAGGCCTCATTCACGCAGGCCTAGAGACCAGTTGGCAAACACCTTGCAAAACCAGTAGGTAGGGGTATATGTGAATTCCTCAACCAGCCGGTGAGTGGTTGCTGGAGGTTGCTAGCCAGTCACCAGGTGAAATCTGGCCCAAGTAGGTTGCTGGACTATATCTTGCTTGTGAAATCAGACCTTATAATTGCTTTGGTTGCAAGCAGATTGAAGCAGTCGCCACTAGTTTGCACAAGAGACATCAACTTGTCTGCACAGACTGAGCATGAAAAGCAGAAGTTCTCAATTTCTGTTTGAGTTCGACTTTTAGCGATTACCGCTTGGTGAAGAGTTTGCAGACAAGTCCAGGTTTTATAGGCAAACTACAGCAATTTGCTAGTGAACAAAGCAATCACAAGGTTTTTGATGCGGCAGGGTAAACCTCTTAGCAACCAAATTCACCTAGCAATAGTAAGCAACCTACAGCTTTCCCTAGGAACCAGCAGTCACCAACCAATTTCTCGGCCTGTGTGAATGAAGCCAGGTTTATGGACCTATTTTTCCATATTTTCTCAACATCCCTGAGTTCAGCAATTAACACCAACAAGGCTTTTGAGAACAGTTCAGGGATTTTCACTACAGTGCTTGCTGCTAATGCGACCTGGATGTCATGGCCATTCTGTATTGGTCTTCTCCAAATTCTCTAGATCTAATAACATATCTAATGCCATTATGTTGTTATGTTATTAGGAAATGATAAAATCCCCAAATTCTTTGCAATTTTATGCTAACGTTTTTATAAAGTTGTGGAAGAATTTGCCACACACAGTTTTCCACAGAGAGGCCCTCCCTGTTTACTTTTGAAAGACTACCAAGCTCTCTGGTACGCTCGTTTAATGCACAGACACATTGTGATTTAACTAAAAGCCCAATTCTGAGAAAAGACAGAAGGAAGTCAGGAAAACAAGGATATGACAGAACAAACAGAACAACCGGTGTCACCTTTCAGGAGTCAAATCTCTACTTTAAGTTTAATCGCTGTCCTGAATCCAAATGACGGAAGAATGAAAAAAAGAGAGAGCAGACCTTCCCGTCACCTCTGCGAGCGAGGGGGGAGAGGGAAACTTCGAAAGAACGGAAAAGGTCACCCGAATCTCGCGACTCTCAGTGATGCTAATGGAGCCTAATTTGAAATGGAATTTTATTCACATCTTGAAATCCAACAATGAGATTTCATTCAGATGTAGCAGTCACTTTTAAGTTGCTTTAATGATAAGTAGGTCCGAATGCTGGCAGAGGGAGAAGTGCGGGGGGGGGGGG
>VUQR01002799.1:6647-21523 GCA_015108515.1 Hemichromis elongatus
GAAAAAAAAAAAAAAAAAAAAAAAAAAAAAATCAAAATCAAAATAAATTCAAACTTGTGCTCCTAGTTTTTTTTTTTTAAGCAGTTAAACATGTATGCTGTACAACAATTTCACTCTGGGAAAAGAAATCACAAGTCTAAAATACCTTGACATTCATGCCCACAAATGTCATGGTATTTTGTGCCCATGACCACATCTGTAGTCAGACTTGAAGATCAACTGGTTCATATTGTCATTGCTGACTGATATCGGTCTATTGGCAAATAAAATGACACTTACCAAAATGAGTGACCAATGCTATCTGTTGTGTGACATTGGCCAAATATTCAAAGATTGTTTGAAGACCCAAAAGAGTTAATTTTGATTTGTGTCCATAGAACAAAATAAAATCGGCAGCAAGTAACATCACTATCTTTAGGATCTGTATCAGCCCAAAAGGTCACAAAGGTTCTTCCCTAATTTAAACTAATCTACATATGCAGAGGAAGCACTGAGGATTTTATCATGTTTATTCACTATTAACACTGCTAATATAGTAATGGCTCAAAACTAGCAGGTACTCTGTTAGTGACACAGTCTGAGACTGCTGCAGTAAATATTTGCTTTTTAAAGGAAGTTGTTGGATCAGAACAGTGCTGAGTTTCACTTCCATGTGTCTTGTATATTTTAAACCTGCTGTACTTTATAATTTACCCTCACTAGGCAAACTCTTCTGTCACCGCTTCTACCACTGTTCAGTGTGGATAACTCTAAACTGATGAGGTCATGCAGCTTTGGGTGTAAGCGACAATGCTTGACCCTTTGTTCAAGTGGTTTCTTGTCAGTGGCCTAGTTTAAGAAGGAGATGGGTGATGTTAGTATTCATGTCCCCATCCTGGGAGAGGAAGCCTGCTGAGACGAGGGATGAGGGAGAGGCCCAGGCTGGGGTGAGAGTCTCTTCTCATGGACCAGCACATGACCAAATGAAGGAAAGGTATTTATTTTGGCACCATACGGGGGGAGGCAGACCTGCTCCCGAATCTGCAGTAGGTGTCAGCGGGATAGAAGAGGAATGCAGATGAGGAGGACTGGACACATATTTACATGTATACCAGTTGGCTCAAGTGCAAAACCCTGAACGCGAAGGAGTACTGCTGTGTGGAGTCATAATAAAGGAATTTAGTGTTGGCCAGAGTGCCAGCTGGCAAGCTGTGTCACACTTCAGAGTCTGGATCCTCCAAAAGACGCTACAAAAGCCCCTCCAGTGGAGTTTGTGCTCAAAAGAAATGGTGAGGCCTTACAGGAACCAAAACTAAGGGTGTGATCAGGCAAGAGAAATATGTCGGTTTATCTCTGGTTTGGTGCCTTAAAAATGTGTGCGTAATAGGCCGTCATTTAGAGTAGCATTGCAACAAGGAAAAAATACTTAACAAGAAAATACCATACTTAAAGTGATCCAGATCTCAATTGATAATAAAGCACACAGGACTGTGCTCTTCAGAAGTCATTCCTTGTCATTCTGGTACAGCGAGTTTGCTCCATAAAGGTAGACAGGATCCACTTTCTAAGTTTGGACAGAGCTGGTATGTCTTAACAGCTAATTCCTTTAAGGTTGGTAATCAATCCAGCTCATTCCTGTAAGTACACAACAGAGAATAACAAAAGAGTTTTGAACCAAAGTATAAACACTCCAGGTAGGTCACTCGCATGTGCTGTTGATACTGAATCTGCCCTCAAACTGTCACCATCAGCCAGGTTTTACCTTTTGACCCCAGCCAATAAGTGATCAAGCAGGTGGAAGGTCATATATAACACTGCTATTGCAAACATAGCAGGATTGGCTGTCACGTCATGTGGTGCAGCTGATGTATTTCAAACTCTGAGAGCAAGCAGAAGAGCTAAGGCAATAACAATGTCATCCCATTAAAATAACATTCAGACAGTCATGTTGCGTAACTTCTGTCATACGCTGTTTACTGGCTCAAGTATTGTTGAGGTTTCAGATATGGGGAAAGTGTTGTGCAAAATGTTTTGTTTAGTAAATGCATCATTTGGTAAATTTCATAATGTGGAAACGACAACGATCAGCCAAGATTTTAAAGATTTGATGGGTTATCAGAGTAGAAGATGAACCTGATGCCAGAGCTGTATTTACTGCAAACACCCATCTTTATCTTTTGTCTGTTTGTGTATAACAGATTACCAGAGGCTGATGACAGTGGCAGAGAGCATCACAGCCTTAATGTTCCCCTTCCAGTGGCAGCACGTGTACGTTCCCATCCTGCCTGCCTCCCTTCTCCATTTCCTCGATGCTCCTGTGCCGTATCTAATGGGCCTCCACTCCAATGGGCAGGATGACCGCACCAAGCTAGAGCTGCCACAGGAGGTACTTTCACACAGCAGTGGCTCGGCGATTGCTGAATGATCATCACCCCTTTTAACGATGATAAATATCTCGTAAACAACCAGACTCTGAGTCAGGGCCTTGCGAGAGACTGGCAGCTTATTCAGGTTGTAACCCGTCTCATGCCCTATGACAGCTAGGATAGGTGCCTGCCCCACCATGAAACTGAATTGAACTAGAACTGAACATTTTCTCCGTATAACCTACAGTGTCAGAGTCGGTTATTGCTCTCTTAATCTTTTCAGCTTTATTTCAGTCATCAGTGACCTTTTTAATTCAGGGGGCTGGACTGTCCAATTGATTTAAATTTATAGAAACAGGATTTATAATATCACAATACTATAACTGTCTTTAAAGCTCTGTTACATTTGATGTAATTTCTCTTATTCCAGGCCAACTTGTGTTTTGTGGACATTGATAATCACTTCATTGAACTGCCAGAGGAGTTGCCACAGTTTCCCAACAAACTCGAGTTCATTCAGGAGATCTCCGAGGTGCTCATGTCCTTCGGCGTATCTCCAGAGGGAAACATTTACTCCAGCGACAGCCAGGCCAAGTACCGGGGCTTCCGATCTTCTGATATGGTCTCTGACAAGCGTAACGGCAATCTGGCCTCACCCCTCAACTCCTACCTGCTGAGAGAGAATGAGACAATTGCCAGGCTGCAGGCTCTGGTCAAGAGGACAGGTGTCAGCTTAGACAAGGTGAGAAATGATGTAATGGAATGTAATGTCGTTAATTAAAAATAGGCTGCAAAAATAACCTTGTGTCAATCACTGGGCTTAGTTACATAACCAAGATTCATCATTTAGATAGGTGAATAGGAGCTATATATTTGGCGCCATGTCTATGAATATATTTATATTAATAAATTTATTGACACCTGGAAATTCATTTGAAAAGTTTAAATTTTTAGGAGCTCAGCTTGATTAAAATATTTAACGGTCCTCTTCTTGGTAGAAAAATATTTGCAGTAAAACTACATTTTCTTCTGGAATTAATATATTTCCTTAAATAGGTAACTAACTCTTAGATTTCACTCATCAATATACATTCTGAGCTAAAGTGCGTCCATAACCATCAATTATTAGCAGCATTGTTGCAGTAAGAGACAGCAAACATAAGGGGGCGCCCTCTTACACCACAAACTCACATGTTTTGTCGGTACACAGAAGGGGGTGGTTTGCTTTTTAAAATATTTTTTTCTTCCCTTTAAATACACCAACAGCAAACATTTCTGATTTTTGTGAGCAGTTTTCAGCTTCACAGAACATAAATCAGATTCACTCCCTCTAAAGACTGACGGATGAATAAATGGATGCTTCGAGAAAGCCTCTGTACAGCGTAAGCAGCTTATGCTGAATGTGGGCAGCATTAGCTTTCCTTGAATGGATTTGAGCATCGTCAAGGTCTGACCTTACTTATAATTATTCCTATCTAAAGGCACGGTTGAATTTACAAGGCCCTGATTAAATGAAGTCCCGGGTCACGTCAGTGGATTGGATGTTTTCCTGCACAGTGCCAGCCCTGCTGTGTTATTTTAGCTGCCTCATGCTGGCATCTGTCCAGCTGAGATTCTGTTGAATGAGGTCATAAATCAAGATTCATGCCCTTGCCTATCTTTCTTATGACCCTACTTCTTCATCACTAAATATGTGATAAAAGTCACATGAGGTACTGTGAAAAATAAATGTGCGTCTGCTTCCTTTAGTCATTAAATAGGTGTTTTCCTTTTTTTCTGACCCTTCTTACTTCTGTTTTGTGTGTGTGTGTGTGTTGTAATAAGTCAAAACCAGCATTTACAACATCTTTTACTTAATGTTTATGCACATCAGCTGGAGGTCAGAGAGGATGCCAGCAGCAACAAGGATGGGCGGGTTCAGTGTGACGAGGAAGAGCTGAAGATGCACCAGCTCAACATCCAGGTGCGCGAGGTCTTCGCTAACCGGTTCACCCAGATGTTTGCGGACTATGAGGTGTTTGTCATCCAGCCGAGTCACGACAAAGAGTCCTGGTTCACCAATCGAGACCAGATGCAGAATTTTGACAAGGTAAAGTGCTATGGCTGCTTTGTTAGCAAAGCATAGTAATGATTTAGCACAATATAGATAATCTTTATGTCTTGTATCTGTGTCTGTGTGCAGGCCTCCTTCCTGTCTGACCAACCAGAACCCTACCTGCCCTTCCTGTCACGTTTCTTGGAGACGCAGATGTTTGCATCCTTTATCGACAGTAAGATCCTCTGTCACGATGATGAGGAGAAGGAGCACACGCTGAGGGTGTTTGACGCTCGCGTGGATAAGATCCGCATGCTAAACGTGCGCACGCCCACGCTGCGTACCTCTATGTATCAGAAGTGCACAAACATCGAAGAAGCAGGTGAGGAGGAAAAGGAGGAACATAAATCTATATGGTGGGATTGCTTTCAAAGCTCCAAATGTTTTATATGGTTCTCTTGACTCCTCTCATTCTGAGAAAACTCTTGATAGGTTTGCACTTTATAAAGTTGCAGGTTATGCATTGAGAATGTAGTGTCTTTTATGTAAAACTATTCAAAAAATGAATTTCTGAATGTTTGTGATTGTAATTAAAGAAGCATTTAAAACTGCAGAACTCAAATCTGCAGTGTAGTCATACATTAATCTGACAGACCTCTGGAGGTTTGCTGTCCTTGGTTATCTGACTGGTTGTTGCTGTCTTGCTTGCAGACACCCTGTTTAAAAAACGTCTTGAAAAAGCTGACTTTATCGCTCCTGGACCTCATGTCATTGAGCCGGAGAAGGCTGAGACCGAATTTCGTAATATTTGTTCTTATTATCTCAACCAATCTAGGGTGGTGGTTCTTTCAATCATGTGTGCAATGCATTAAGTTAGGTTGGCTCATAGAGGAAGTATTGGCTTCCTTTAACCTTTTATTTGTAATAAGTCACAGTGGCAGTGGTTTATGCAAAAAGGCTTTTAAAAGCTTAGAGGGATGCTCTTGCTCACTCTGCTGAGTCTGAAGAATGCGAAAAGAGAAAGAGGGTGAATAGGAGATAAAGCAAATGTTCCCATGAACGTTTCACATAACCATAAAGCAAGCATAAAATAAAAAATTCCTCTATGAGATCCTCGCTGCATTGCACACGAGACAATTTTTCCAAAGCTTGGTGATCTGTTATCGATTTTTACTGATGCAGGAAAAAAGTTTTCAAACCCTTTTGAGATATTTGTGCAAGTATAACCCTTAACTGAGTAACTCAGGAAGCTTATTATGAGATTTACGTCTGTTTTGCCATCACTGATGTCCGCTGATTGCCATCAGTGGACATGAGTGATGACCAAACACCTGTTTTTAATTCAAAAGGACTCAAAGCGGGTTCCAATACATAATATAAAGTCATTTTTCTCAGTAAATAAAAGACAGACTCTCGTTTTCTCATTTAATTTGAAATCAGTGATGCTTTCAGGTCAAATTAGTCAGAGTGTATCTCAAAGGGTTAACAAAGCCTTTCCTGCAGGTATAACTTAACACATACAGGTGAAGGGTTGATGATGAATCCTATACAGGAAATTACATTTTTGTGAATTCCAACTTTACCCAGCCAGAGTTTTTCCAGTTTTCATGCTTAAAATATCTCACAACCCCCTGTTTTGTTTTTTGTTTTTTTTATTGCCATTTGACAGACAACAGGAAGTAGTATTATTTTTCTCTCTGTGTCTCTAATCCTGTGGGAGCTTCTCTTCACACAGCCCATGTGGGGGTGTGTTTTTAATAAGGCATCAGAAAATCACTGTCTAAAGCTGCATTCATAGATGACTCAGCTTTGAAGACAACAAAACATCTGCCCTGAGCCTTTTTTCTGTCATTTCTCTTGGTTCTGTGGGCGCTTCTTATGTTTTCTTTCTCTTCTGCTGTCATCTTGTTTCTAAATTTGAAATGAAAAGTTCTTAGTCATTATATGAATTTCACAACATACCTTGACGGGGTTGGTATAACAATGAACTTGTTCTGTTTACTCCAGTTGTTCCTGGAATTTTGAAGTCAGGATATCCATTAAATCAGTTTATTGATGATCTGTTTTTATAAATGGCAAAACAACCTTATCTTTTAGTGATGGGACTTTTTTTTAATAATATTTTCAATCCTAAATTATCTTTTTTATGTTAGATGCTGGAATAACTTGTAAAATGCTTCAAAGAAAGAAAGAAGACATTTAGTCAAACACACATCTTTGCAGTAAAGCAGGGTGACTTTGAAACATTAAACATACTTAAATGGTGATATAATCCCTCTGTTGACTTGTGTACGCCTCACACACCTCCTCCACAGAGAAAGCCATTGAGATGAGAGTCTCAAAGATTGACCACACTGCCCTGCACCCCCACCTGCTGGACATGAAGATCGGCCAGGGGCGCTACGAGCAGGGTTTCTTCCCCCGACTACAGTCTGATGTGCTCTCCACCGGACCCACCAGCAACAAGTGAGTGTCTGTAGCTCACTACCGTCTCTGTCCCCTTGTGATTAGCGTATATTTGAAATAAACCTTTGATGTGTGGGTTTGGTGTGTTTGATGGCTTTTACATTTGTTTCTTCTTCTGTGTTACAGATGGGCCAAGAGGAGCGCTCCTGCTCAGTGGAGGAGGAGGGATCGGCAGAAGCAGCACGCTGAGCACCTTTATTTAGACAATGACCAGAGAGAGGTGAGAGCGCCCCCACAGTGCTTTCTTTCATCGGCTCCTTCACACAGATGGACTGCTTGAGCTTTGATGTCATTTTGCATGATTTCTTGTCTGTTTGCTCTTCCCATCAATGTCTGCTCTTACGCCTGTTCTCACAGATCTGATTTCTTTTCTTTTTCTGCTTGCCTTGCACTCACGCCCTCACACTCGCAGCATGTAGAGTGTTTGTTTCCGGAGCTCCAGCTCCTGCTGTTTCTTGACTACTACTGGCTCTCGCAGTCCTTCAAGCCCTGTCTAAAGTCGGTGACTGTGGACGTGGTATGTGTTGGTTGTCCGTAGAGCACAGTGCCCGTCCACGCATGTGGTCTTTTACTCCCTCTGCTTTCCTCACGTACAGCAGCTGAGCTCTGTTTAAATATCAGTGTTACTTTTGTCTGTGTCAGGAGAGGATTTAGGAGTTGGAACTGATAAACAATGACGTAATTAAAATGCAGCTTCGTTTTGTTCATTTTCTCCAAAATTGTGACTTTTCTTGATCCTTGTAGTTTAACCTGTAGGACAAGCTTCCATTTAATATTCCTAGAAAGACTGAGACCACAGAGCTGTTTGTTGTAGATGTAGCCACATGAGAACACGTTATTGTACTCGCTAACTAAATCCTCAATGTCTTTCAACAGAAATACATCCAGGAAGCCAGAAACTTGGGGACAACCATCAGACAGCCTAAATTGTCCAACCTGTCACCGTCTGTCATCGCTCAGACTAACTGGAAGTTTGTTGAAGGATTGCTGAAGGAGTGCAGGAACAAGGTTTGCCTATCGTCCATTTTTCCTTTCACAGATTAAAACTCATGGTGTATAAAACCCTGTTTGGATATGTTAACGCTCTTAAAATACTGTTAATGCAGTGTTATTTGGAGTTATGAGCAATTTCAAAAAACATAAAAAAATCAAAATAAAGCATTTTCTACCTACATGAATCATCTGTTTTAATCTGGGTCTCTTTTTTTGGCTACACAAAAATAAATGAGGTTTGAATTCTCGTCTCTCTGCAGACCAAACGTATGCTGGTAGAGAAGATGGGGCGCGAGGCTGTGGAGTTGGGCCACGGAGAGGTCAGCATCACCGGTGTTGAGGAAAACACACTGATTGCGAGTCTCTGTGACCTGCTGGAGAGGATCTGGAGCCACGGGCTGCAGGTCAAACAGGTCAGGAAAGAAAAACAAATTACTGCAGTCAGCATGGACATGATTCATCCCCAGCACCCGTTTTAACATACGGTGCTCTCAGGGGAAGTTTAGTTCTAATGCCTGTTTTCTCTCTTTCTTTTAAGGGTAAATCTGCCTTGTGGTCCCACCTGCTGCACTACCAGGACAGCAAAGAAAAGAAAAATGCAACTCCAGGTAGTTTAGGGCCTCCAGGTAAGAACAAAAATCACTTCAGCTGATGATCACAGTCATTTAACAAACTAGTGGCTTCTGCTTCAGTTGTGCTTCTTTCTTTTACTCCAGGGTTCATTCACGACACAGAGAGGCGCAAATCTGACGGCGGTGGATCGGTTATGCCGCCCCTGAAAATCTCCCTGATCCAAGACATGAGGTGAGAAATCTGGAGAAATGCGCACCTAAGTGAAGGAATACAAGAGAACTGAAATCATTTCATACTCAAAGTACTCAAAGATGTTCTAGAAAAGCACCTTAAGATCAATGTACTTTAGATGGATACTGCCCCCCTGTGGTAGACCAGCGAACACAATATTGTTATTATATCCATATCATGATAATCTGGGCTGATCATGTGAATCCTCATGAGTCCACAATTCTAATATGCTGAAATTAGACACACACAAAACTTGTGGATTTCAGTGTGGGTTACATATTGTCTCACCAAACACACAGGAAATACTATAAAACCAGGAGTATTTGAAGGAATACCATTACTTTAATATAATAGCATCCATATTTAGAGAAGGATTTTCTTATGGCTTTTACAATATAAACAAAAACATGAAGTAATTCTGTTGAAATGCTGTGATGTTAGTTTTCTACTTGGCATGTATCTATTTTTTAAATCCTACCACTGCACTGAACTCCCAGATCCAATCCACCTCTGCTGTACATATTATAACTGTATAGATGAGTAAATAATACTAATAAAAAAATTAAGATAAATTGTAAGCTTTTAGGAAAAATTCAGAATTGCAAAGGTCCAGCAAAAGGGAGTGCAGAAAAGATCAAGTAAAGCAGTGGTCCCAACCCCCGGGCTACGGACCAGAACCGGGCCATGAGAATTGAGGCTCGGCTGTGAAATTTATGGTTTTAAGGGTTTTTATCGTTTACTCGGTTTCCCTGGGTCTTCTCCTGAGTTGTATTTGTGTGTCTTATTTTAAAAGAAATATTTACGTGTTACTATAGCGACCAGAGAGAATTAAGAGGCATAGAGGAGGATGTTACTCTCTGTGTTGTTGGTGCATTTCAGGAGGATGCTGCTAATAAAGTTACACAATTCCACAGTGAATTCACATTTATTATTATATTTACAAAATACCACTGTTTTTGTCTTGGTTGTATTATATTTTTTTTTTTTGTTGTATTTATCTGCGACAACTTATATTGTCTGACATTAAACCGGTCTGTGGTGCAAAAAATGTTGGAGACCGCTGAAATAAAGGACAAAATTAAATACAATGACCTATAAATATGTGCGCATGCATCCCACGTAATAATACAGTTCATACATAGATTTGCAGACTTTCACATTAAAAACAAAAAAGATGTAAATGGGGTGATTATTTTGTCCATAGCAGTCATGTTATACAAAAAGCAGTTTCACCTTTGAGGCTGTGAGATATGCGACTGCAAAGATGGAGACAGAACACGGCCAGTATAACCTCACATGATCACCATCCCAGACCCTCAGGCCAGCCTGTTGCCCCAATTTGATCAAAATGTTGTCATCTGGTTTATCATTTTTAAAAAACAAGAGTTTTTATCATCATCGACAGCTCTATATCTACATGCTTCAATGTGCGTGTGTGTGTCTGCATGATGGCAGCCATCACTGTCGTCATGTTTACCCACCATAACCAGCCAGGGTTGAGGAGTCTGGGGTTGCGTTGTTTGAAGACGACACAGCGTAAGTGTGTGTGTAACAGCGCGTTACTTCCAGCCTAATTACCAGACCCCCCGCCAGTCTGACCGAGTGGAAAGGAGAGGAGGGGTCAACTCGCGGTACAAACACGCAGCTCAACTCTGCACTGGTGGACGGACCCTCCTCCGCATTCCCGTAAACGTTTGACGGCACAGTCATAGATGCGGTGGCAAAGAGGCAACCACCATCATAATACTTCATTTAATCCTAACGGGGAGTTAATCTCACATTTTAAAGCTTCGTGTGCGTTACAGTGCGGTAAAAATAACATTTCATGTAGTTGGTGTTTCCCACTGTTGCTATGGCGATAACGAGCACAGAAAACTGGGTTACTTGACGTGATTGGGCGTGGAGGGTGGAGATGGGGAGGGGGATGGAAGGTGGAGAAGAAGCGCGTATGGCACAGGTGGAGTGGAAGGAAATGTGTCTGGACGTGATAGTGGCTCGGAGCAATGGCGCGGAGGCGAGACAGCCACAGTGGAAATATTGCGCTGGGCGAACAGAGACAGACTTCGGTCTGTGTGCAAAAGCATCATTTACAGTTTTATGTATACAGAGCCAGTTCATAGCATCTCAGGACACTTATTATTTAATTATCTCTAAGCCAGATTTTCAGATCGGTACAGGTAATGCTGAAATTGTAGCAAATTTTAATGTTTTTAGTTAATTATACAGCCTTTTTATTCATCAGTTTCTTACAATGTTGATAGTTTAATATTCTTTTTGGGTGTTTGTTAAGCACCGAATGCAAAATATTCACATTCCGGTGTAAATTCATTCATCTCACCTTGGTTGTTCCACTGAGAGAAAACAAGATGTATTTATGTCAGACATCAGACTTTTAGTTCCTCTTCACTCTTTATGTGCTTACACACACACACACTCTGCATTTAGTCATTAGTTAGTACAGTATTCATCTCTGGCTCTCTTCGTCCGCTCACTCCAAACCTGTCACGGCAGATGGCTACCCCTCCCTGCGCCTGGTTCTGCTGGAGGTTTCTTCCTGTTAAAAGGGAGTTCTTTCTTCACACTGTCATCAAAGTGCTTGCTGATTAGGATTGTTTGATGGTTGGGGCTTTCTCTGTATTATTGTAAGGTATTTATCTTACAATATAAAGCATCTTGAGGCGACTGCTGTTGTGATTTGGCGCTATATAAATAAAATTGACTGGAATTGATGATATTTTGTTGAAGTATTGTCGATCCTTGCACTTTTGTGACAGTGCAGGAATCTGATCTTTCCATGCTTACACTCCCTCCTCTAATCTCTTAATTTGTTGTTATTTTTTTATTTACAGGCACATTCAGAACATAAGTGAGATCAAGACAGATGTGGGCAAGGCCCGAGCCTGGGTTCGCCTCTCTATGGAGAAGAAGCTCCTTTCCAGACACCTGAAGCAGCTGCTTTCAGATCATGAGCTTACAAAGTGAGCAACAAGACACAAACGGCAGAGTTTATATGTGCTTCTGTTTATTGTGGGGTCACTATTTGTCAGAACAGCTGCAATAAGTCACGCTGATGCAGATTAAAGATCTTTGGGTTTGTTTTTCTTCCTCGTGCGTGTGCTCATCGTGACCTTCTGTCACGTGTCACATATGTCTGTGTCATATGAAATGAAGATGTGATCTAACCATTTATAATACATTAAGTCTCGTGAAATTTCAGAGCATCATGCTATAGTTCATCTCTACATAAATGATTCATAGCCTTCTTCATAATTGATATCTGAGTACTAAAGTGGGTCAGGGGATTTCTGTCTGCCTTATATTGACCTTACAGTGGTATTTATTTCACCTAATTCTAAACAATGTGCACTTTGTCATCCAGTTACTCTAAAAATAATCATGTCTTGTGCTTCTTGTATATACTGAGGTATTATTATCTTTTAATTTTAATCATATCAGAAGTAATGCAGTTTCTCTAACAATCTTCTTCTTCCTTTCAGGAAACTATACAAGCGCTACGCCTTCCTGCGCTGTGACGATGAGAAGGAGCAATTTCTTTACCACCTCCTATCCTTTAATGCTGTGGATTACTTCTGTTTCACCAATGTTTTCACAACTATCAGTGAGCCTGACCCGACACTCTATTAACAACCAGCTTTTATGGATTTTAGTTCACTGTGTAACCTTTTCTTTTCCCGCTGTCTCCCAGTGATCCCCTACCACGTGGTGGTTGTTCCGAGTAAGAAGTTGGGTGGCTCCATGTTCACAGCCAACCCTTGGGTGTGTGTTTCTGGTGAGCTGGCGGAGACCGGAGTCCTGCAGGTCCCAAGAAATACTCTGGAGATTACTTTTGAGGTTTGTATTAATTCTTATATAAAGGATAATTCCACTGCATTACAACTGGGGTCTTAATTGGAGAATATAGTTAGTAAATTTCCAAAAAAGTAAGTGCTGCAATTAGGAAATAAGCATGACAGATGGAAAGAAATATAACTCTGTTACTAACCAAATTATCTGAATCAGTGGTTATCAAATTTGGACCCCATGGACTGATATCTGCAAACAATAGCTGGAAGGTTGACAAGATAATCTACTTATAATAGAATAAAACAGGGGTCTATCATTAAAAAGTGCATGTATACAAATGTGAACCATTTTCACTAATAAAACGGTTATTAATCTCTCTAGTAGAAGCTCATCCTCTGTCATGAATAACTGATCAAATGTCATTTCTCCCAAACTGCTGTTTAGCTCGGGTAATTGGCAGCAAGCAGAGGCAAATGTTTCAGGCATAGTGTCATCATGTGACTCAAAGGCGAGCCAGTCTGGATTACAATGATAAGTCCCTAGAAACTCTCCCTGATTAAAGGCACATGGGGACACAAACTCTGACACTTGTCATTTAAATTGCTTACGCTAGGAAAAATGTCGAGTTACACAGCACTTCATCCAAAAATGAATCAGTTGTGCTGCTGGATGAGTTGCACAGGTAACAATTTGACTGTTGCCACTGTTTTCTCTGTATCACTGTTTTTGTGAAATGGTGTTTTGTTTCTTCTCAAACTTTGCAAACAAGTCAGAGATGTAAACATGGAGTTATTTAGCTCCACTTCAGTAAAGATAGACACAGGAAGTCTTTCATACCTCGTGCAATAACTCTTCGCACGCAACACGTCTTTCTAGCAAAGAATTATCTGCTCTCTCATCTCATTGGCTATATTTCCACCCTGCACTGTCCCCTGCACTGTACACTCCCTGTATACTCACTTTAAGAGATTTTTCTCCATACTGACATGATAGCATCACATGGTTGCTGTGGATTAGTCAGCTGCACATCCCTGATATGAATCTCTCGTTCCACCACATCCCATATTGGATTGAGATCTAGTGACTGTGTAGGTCATTTGAGTTGTCAGTTTAAGTGCATTTAAACAATGCACTCTTGGTATCGGGGTCAAGGTATCCTGAGAAAATATCTTCCTAACTGTTACACCACCACCAGCAGCCTGAACCACTGATACATGTTTGGATGGATCTATGCTTTCATGTTGCTCATGTCGAATTCTGACCCTACCATTTGAATATTGCAGTAAAAGACCAGGCAACATTTTTCCACTCTTTTGTTGTCTGCTGGTACTGTAGGCCATCTGCTTCACATTTCGACATGTTGGGCATCCAAAAACGCTTGTCTGGATACCTTTTGTTGTGAAAATATCACTATATCAATTATTATTGCCTCCTTATCACCTGAAACCAGTCCGGCCACTCTCCTCTGACCTCTGGGGTCAACAAGGCTTTTCCACCCACAGAACTGGTGCTCACTCAGTAGTTACTCTTTTTCAGACCTTTCTCTAAAACTTAGGTTGTTTAAGAACAACCTATATAGTAGATCGGTTTCTGATATACTCAGACCAGCTAAAGTCTCCTAAATCATCTTTCTTCCCCATTCTAATGCTCAGTTTTAACTTCAGCTGGTCTTCTTGACCATGTTTACATGCCTGAAAGCATTTAGTTGCTGCCACGTGATTCTTGAATATTTGCATCAACAAGAAGTTCTACAGGTGTAGCTAACAAAGTGTGTATCATTGAGTTATTTTGTTTATTTAAAGTATTTTATATATGTATATTCTATTTAATGTTTTTGGCTTTGCTAACACAGGAATTTCACATCTTCTGGAAAAAATACTGTTTTTCTTATCTTAGAAAATCTGCCGTCTCTAGTCTAAATGTGATTTTTTTTTTTCTTTGTTTGGGTGTTTGACATGAATATGGGTCCTTCTGTCTCAGTGCCAGAACCTGGGCAAACTCACCACCGTGCAGATGGGTCACGATAACACAGGGCTCTATGCGAAGTGGCTGGTGGAGTGTGTTGTGGTCCGCAACGAGATCACTGGCCACACTTACAAGTAAGCATTACCTCCTGATGGAAAAATGAACCCGTTACCGATTTGTCCAGTTGGTTGTCAAATGATCGGCACGGCGTAACCATCTCGCAGGTTTCCGTGCGGCCGCTGGTTGGGGAAGGGCGTGGATGACGGCAGCCTGGAGAGGATCCTGGTGGGAGAGCTGATGACCCCCAGCTCAGAGAACGATGAACGGATGTGCCGTACCCCCCCCATGCAGCAGTCCCCAGGAATGATGAGGAGATTTGTTACCATCTCGCCAAACAGCAAACCAAGTGAGTTTGTAGAGCTTTTTGTTCCACAAACAACCCCCCCCCCCCCCCCCCTTTATGT
>VUQR01002801.1:17224-44260 GCA_015108515.1 Hemichromis elongatus
ACACACACACACACACACACACACACACACACACACACACACACACACACACACACACACACACACACAGACAAAGACACAGACACAAACACATGTGCCCCTGTTAGCACATCCAGGTGGTTGAAGCACCATAACACTGTGAAAAATTCATCAAAGTGCGTAGACTTGGACACCGAGGACTTCAGCATGTGTTGATGTCTTCCAAAATAAATAAATAAAATAAATAATAAAATAAAAGAGCATCAGCTGCAAAAATAAGAATCTCTCTTTTTGACATTTAGCATTGCATTTAATTAAACACTGAACCACGCGGTGATTAGGGCTCACGCCTCATGAGGGTGCCCCCCTCCCCAAACAGTAGTTTTAAAACCCTGGGGCTGGCCTTCCTGTTTATTGCCTCCCTGTAATGCAAACATAAGGGTCCCCTGCCAGTAAACACATGTTGATGGAAAAAACAGCTTGCACAGCTGGGAAGCCAACCCAGGTTAGAGTGACTGAGCACATGGGTAAATGAGCATGTCTGAGTGTGTGTGTGTGTGTGCGTGTGTGCGTGTGTGTGTGTGTGTGTGTGTGTGTGAGACAGAGACACAGACATATACTTGTTTATTGTACTTACTTGTGTCAGTGTACAAATCAGGTTGGGTTTAATAAGGATAGTCAAAGGAAATCATTCATCAATCACACACACACACACACAACACATAGTGTGTGTTTGTCGGGCCATAGTGAGCATGTGTTAAACCGTCAAGGAGTGACTGAAGGCAGGGTTGGGGTGAGCTGTAAAACAGCAGGGTGTCTCCACCAGTTGTGCTGTGATAATAAAATCAACATCCATTGTGCAAAGTCTGTCACCAGGCATGCTGTTGTGATTGAAATGTATGATCTCCAATGGCTCACACAGATGGACAGATAGATGAGGGCAAAACAGATGATACTCGCACCAGCATCAGCTCGAGCCAATAGTCTTAATTATATTGGCCTCCGTGGCATCAAATGGAGGGCGCCCTTGCTCCCCGAGCTTTTGAGCCTGTGAATAATTTATAAATAAAAAGGGGGTTTTCAGCTGTGGGTTTATTAATAATAAATATGGTTTGATATTTACTAAACTGTTCAGAGGGAGAAAGGGGTGACAGTTAAGACATCGTTTGCATGGTAATTGTAGGGAGGTAATAAATAAGGCATGAAGTGAAGATATATGGAAATGTGATTCACAGGGAAATGAGAATAATTTAACAAAATATTATCCCAGTCCCTATTTGACCTGAGGTCAATTAAAGAAAAAAAGAAAAAGAGAGATGTCAGTCATGGCGAATGGAGAGTTGCACTTTAAAATTACAATCGCTTGCGTTCTCTTTTGTCTGGCTGGAGAGTGGATAACGCTCAAGTGGGGGGAAAATGTATTCACACTGACACAAAACATGTGTTTATCTCGAATGAATATTAAGCGGAATAAAAATCATCCTCATCACTGCTACCAGAGAAAAAGAAGACATTTCTCTATCAAAACTGAACTCTGAGCGGCTCGAGCTTAAAGCCGAGGAATGCGAGTTGTGTTTCGTTTCAAAATCTTTTATTCTTCTGGGAAAAGTCTGCATCGTTTTCATTGAAAACACATATTGTGCTCGCGCTATAAAAACGTTTTCTGTAAAAATATGAAAAGTTCAAACACAGACTAAAGATTTTCCCCGACCTGAGTCATGGGATAGGAAATACAGACTGATTAACATCTTGCTCTATATACTGTGGTGTATGTCCATATTGCAGTGATTCAGTTCCTGGTGGGGGTCTAAGGTTTATGCAACTACCCATATGAGAAACATTACACCAGCTCTTACTGTAATTGTGATATTGAATGTTGAGCTGATCTGTGTCAACCATAACTCTAAATGCTGCTACAAGCTCATAACTCATAAGGACATTTACCTTTACTAGGAAGTGGTATCCATCTGCACAACTCACAAGCAATTCAAAGCCTGTCTCCTCTCTCCCACTCTGCTAGGATGATGTCAGGCTACTGCATCGGTCTGAAATCTGCAATTAAGCATTTTCCTTGCACGTGATTGATGAGCAGGAGGAGGTCCATTAAAGCTCAACATGTAACCTGGGGCTCACTCTGAAGTCTACAGGACTATTTCAAGCTCATATCAAATCCATGTCCTCTGCCCTAATATCGGAATATGACTCTGGCCACCCATGGATTCTGTTTTTGTCTGTAATGAAAGTCTCTCCAGGGATCAGGTTGAGGGATTCTTTTCCTCAGGGGTCAAGGAGAGGTTGAGGCTTCTGGTCCATGCTGTGCTTAGAAAAGGGTGTGGATTACAAGAATGTGGATGTTGACCTCTGTGTCTACACATATATTGAAAAGATCTTCAGTCTGACATTACACTAGATAAATAAGCAGCAAAGCTTTGACAGAATCGCCATTGTTTGACCCCGGATGAAAAGGGCTTTGTTTTCATCTTATGGTGCTTGCATTATTTCTTCTCCCTCTTTTCGCAAGCCAGCACTTCGTCAACCTATTGCGCATTTTCCCCCCACTTCTTCAGTAAAGTCACTGCAGCATCGTCCAAATTTAAGATCAGACCGGCTGGGTTCTTGCCCGGCATGAGTGTGTTTTCGCTGATAAGTACAGCAGTAAGCTGTCTAAAATATTCATAGACTGATGCAGAGTTGTTGTCCCTTGATGGGCCTCACCATGTGCAACATCTGTTCCTGATGTCATGGCGCGTTCCTGTGTGCCAGAAAAGCCCTGATGGTGTCCGTGGCATCTCTCCTCATTTCTACTGTCGTAAGCCAAGTCCAGGCACACTCCTCTCCGCTCAGCCCCGATAAATAGCTGAGACAACGATAGTGACTCGGTCGCCTGGACAGAACTATTGAACAGGTCTGCTAATCCATACACATAGATTTAGTCACTCCGGTCTCACACTGACATCAGCAATTCTGCCATTCACTGATAAATGTGTCAGTTGATTGTTGGCCCTATCAACAGCCCACGATGATTTGGAGACCACTCCACAATGAGCTGCTGCGCAGTGGATCAGAGGAGTAAATACATTGTGAGCTGCCAAAGCGTTAATGCACTTAGCTCAATAAAAATATAACATATACATTTATGTTCTAATGCTGCACTTAACATTGCGTTATGCAATTAAAATGTCAAGTTTAACATAAGCAGCCGGATTGTTTTGAGCATCCCACTGCTGACACTGACTCCACGTATCTATGACAACATGAGGGATGGAAACAGAGTCGGCATTAGTCAAGGTGAATCCCGTCCTAGACGCAGAGTCCATACGAGGCCACGGCTACAGCTACAGTTCCTTCACCACTGGGCTTGCCTCGCTGTCTGCTGACAATCACATCAATAGGCCACGACTGGCTGCTTGTTTTTTGCCATGATCCCTCGCTGCTCATGCTGCTGAAAAAAAAAAAAAAATAACCAAGCTCTGCACTGCTATAAATAATGGATGACTCGTCCACTGTCACTTTTCATAGCATGTCAAGCCACGGCCTGGCCATTATTAGGGTCTGTCCTCTCCCCCTTTCTGCCTCTGACTCCAGTTTTGTTATTGTTCTGGTCGACTTGCCTGCACACCTCCTCGGCGGGTCGGCTGTCAGTCTTTCTCTCAGTTGTTGCAGTTGATGGTAGCCACAGAGAAGAAAAACATGCTTCGGGGGCCTTATACAAAAACGGGTGATATGGCAAGCCTCCGCTGGTCTGGCAACAGCGGGAAATGTGCCTTGAACAGGTAGCAAAGCACTTTCAGCTTAAGGTCTGCCAGGGCTGCAGCTAGAGATTGACCTCATCATCTTGACACAGACTGTCTGTCGCTCTCAGGCCCCATGAAAAGCTACGAATGTTGCTTTAAAGTCAAAAAACAAGCATACGCACTGGGTACAAAAAGAAGAGACTGCTTACTTAACCAGACACACAATACGCCCCAGTCCACCCGTCCAACAGGAGAAATCATGGATTATTTACACACGCAGCTGCGTCTGAGAAAAATGAATGAGGAACATCTGGCTGAAGGGGAAATATGAGAGAAAGATAAGAGAAAGATTTAGTCATTTGGCCTATGAAACACAAACAAGAGGGTGTGTTGCAGAATCAGAGGAGGTTGTTATTTTAGGGGGACTTAAAAACTGTTTTACTCCCCATATCAGTTTCAGCTCTGTTTGTTCAAAATGTGCTTCGGTGCCACCAGGCCAAGCCCGAGGCGAGCGGTGTCCACCAGCAGCTCTCAGCTCCCACAGACCGAGCCAGCCTTTCCATCTGCAGAGTAATAGCATCAAATCAAGGCCTGCAGCAAACAAACCCTGACAGATCCTCTCATTTGGGATTCACTTTGGGACAGCTGTGGTGCCATCCAAAAAGGGGGGACGGAGAGGGGTAAGCCAGCAGTCAGTAATGTATGCAGAGTGCCTGCACGTCCTGGATGACAGCAACATGAGCGCTTGTCACAGGAGACATCAGTTCTACTTAGTCACAGCGCTGCGGGGCAATCCATATGACTGCAGTGCTGTGCGAACTCTATTAATAGTTATCTACCTTTCAGGAGTTATTATGCTGAGTAGGGGATGACAAAGGAATATAATGGAATAAGTCCCAAATGAGGAAAGGAAACAGGGTCTGCGGAGGATCCTTTTTGCCACTGGGGTTGTTACAACTAAAGAATCTTCCTCCAATCTCCTCTCTCTCACCCTGTTCCTGGCAGCCTTATGCCAAACCCACATTTTATGCGAGAGGCATTTTAAGGATTAGTTATGGGGCAGGAGGGGGAGACGGGAGTGGGGGGTAACCGTATTGGAGGAAAAGATGAGCAAAAGCGAGGTGCAAAGGAAGAGCTGAGATGAGGCAAAATAGATTGATGGCTGAGAATAGAGCTCGCTGGAGGTACCGTTGCCACTGAGTACCCGATGCAGTGCTTGAGTCAGACTGGATCCAAAATGTCTTAAGCCAGGTAGTGACTCATTTTATTGCAGCATCCCTGCATCCCCGGCTTTAGGTATCAATATATCCTGAACCCACGTGATATGCACCATAGTGTGTATCTTCCATTCAAAAATGCATTTTATTTGATTTCATTGATTGAATTAATTAATAACAGATGACACTGCAGCTTGTCGTCACTCTGTTTAGATCAAGTACATTGTGGTTAGGGCTGATTCATCCTCGGTATACTCAGATGGATTCTCCATAAGTCCAATATGGATCAGGCCCAAAATTTCTGACTGGTGAAGGTCTCCTGTAGAGGGAGGAAAAGGTAACGTGGGAAAGACAGGTGGACCTGTTTAAAAATCAAGGTCTTAAGTTGGCCATGGTTAATTTTTCATCATTCTCCTAAATTAAAAATGTGGACGGTCATCACTTATTTGTCAAATTGTCTTCGCTCAAAAAAGATGAACGTCACATCAGGTTTGCAAAAAGGTCAGGGGAGCCAACAGCTAGGGAGGAAGAAGAGTGGATCAAAGACTGCTGATCCCACCAAATGCTCTGCAAAACCGCCTTGTTTAAGGGGGCTTTTACTCTAAATGGAGTCCCTGAACTTTTACGCTAAGTAGAGATGACAGGATTTCAAATACAACATCTGGAATGGTTTGGCATACTTGTTCAGCGTACTTTCACGGTCCGGTATAAATATGGGGAAGATGTAAACAAAGGATACCACGGCATCTATACATCCTCCACTTAAGCCTAAAAAGCCTTTAAGTTAATACCCACATGCTCTAAATCAATACCAAATTCTGCTCACTGTAAGCAAAAATATGTATCTTAGCTTCTCTGGATTGTAAAAACCACTCACATCCGCAGTAGATGTAATGTAAAGTGAATCCATTGGATTTCAGCATATTATTTGATTAACTCTCACTGTCCATCATTGCTTGACTGTTTGTCTTCTTCTATTTCTTTTTCCTTGTTCTTGGAAAGAAAAAGCAGTGTGTCAGAAGTAAAAACACAGTAAAGTAATTAACCTCCCCCCTAAATTTATGCTCACCGTTCCAAGATTTCTAGCATTAAGGGTAAGAAAAAAAGGAAGAAGAGTGGGGAAAATGATGGGTGTTGCTTCTACTTCTTCAAAATTGCAAATGTGTAGATCTATGGATGAGTGCTTAGCCCACAGCTGCCAGCGAAAGGAGAGAGAAACACAAGGTCCCTTGTGTTCAGGCCTAAAGACTGGCCAAGAAAAGGGAGCTAAAGATCTACCAGTGCACCTCAGCTGCCTTGAGGGTCAATAGATCTTTTCCATCCGACTAAAGGAGCCTACCGCCCCCACTGTTTTCAATAGACAGGTCAGTACTCGTAAATCAACTTGATGAAATATGGCATGTAAATAAACACATTTCCGCTTCTCTGTGAGATTGTCTACCGCAACGTTAACTATATAGTTGCACATCAAATTTGTTTGTTTCCTGATTGAATAAGAAACTGGATCACTCAGAAAAGACGGCATAAGAAGAGAACCAGACCCCTTCCATTACAAACACGCCCCTTGTTTTGATTTGACACATCTGGGAGAACTGGTTTCTTTCGCCTGATCCCCTCATCTCTTCTTGATAGGCTAAGAATAAGCATCTGTTACTGGGGACAGCTTGGGAGATAGAGCAGCCTAGCAGATTGTTTTTGAGAATGAAGAAAAGGTTGTTTTGATACAAAAAAGGAGGTTTGATTTACCACAAAGCCTTCCTGTTAGTCCCCTGATCTCGCCTAGTGCAGGAAATAACAAATGATGATTTTCAGTGGAGGCTACATCAGAGGACTGCTTGGGTTAGAAAACAGTAAAATGCTAAATGTATTTGCGCACATTGAAATCACACAACTTTAACGTGTTTGATCATTTTACAATATAAAACTGAATTAGCTGTTATTCGAATCTTCTAATCTTGTTGTAAGCTTCATATTTAAAAGCAGGGGTGGGGGTGGTGGTGTCGGCCCCTAAGATGTATGAAATATTGGTTATATTTCATTGCGTCTGCATATTTAGCTCATGGGGATTGCCAGAGTCATGCAAATCATTAACTCATTTTCCTGCAAGACCAGATTTAAAGGAGTTAGTCTGCATACTGTTTGGGTTACACTGTTCTCTTATCAGCTCTATTATTAGCTGGCCACTTGCTCTCTGCAGTTGCCTTCCTTCCAGTATTTCCTGATTGCATTTTTCATCCTTGTCTTAAACACATCCGCAGCTCTTGTGTGCTCTGTACTTTCCCTGTTAGTCCGTGTGTAAGGCCACATCCTCACCATGATTAAAGCTGTTTTTAGAAAATAAGGGTCTTAGAGGAAGTTTATCATGCCCTTGCCACCCGGGCCTTAGTCAAGACACACCCCAATTACCAATGTGACTTAATTATACCGTACTTTACAATGGTGGGTGGGAGGCAGGAGGTTGCAAGCAAAGGTTGTACTCTACTGTCTGTCAAAAGCTAAAGAACAGTGTGAGGAACTGTCATTCACATACTGTTACATGTGGCGGGAAATAAAAGAATTAGCAGCAATTGAGACCTTATGTAAATATTAGTGTTATTATTTCATGGCTTGGCAGAGGCTTTCATCCCAAGTGACTCACAAATTCTGGAACCCATTTGCAAAGCGCAGCTTTGAACCAGTGAAATGCAGGTAAAGTACATTGCTCAAGGGTACAACTGTTCCACATAATATGTGTTGTATTAAAAAAAGGTCGTGCTCAAATTAAGTGGATCCATGAATTGAAATGAAAAAGGGCCCCTTTTGAGAGGAAAATAGATTAGTTTTGCTGATAGATGATCACTTGAAAGCTCTGTGATGTGAATAAGGAAATTTTGACCAGTTGCAGTAAAGCTGATTTATATCAGTTAAAACGTTGTCCTGAGGGCCACTGCAGGGGGGTGGGGGATATGGCAAATTATCCATGAATACATCAAAGCCCTCTAAAGTGGCTTATTGCTACAGATATTCTTTTTCATTGTTTACATTGAATAATCTAATTTAGGTTGTCAGGAGGAATTCCTGAACAGTGATTTAGCTTTGTATTCCTGGAAATCTTAGCAAGATAGCAATTGTATTTGCCGATGTACAGTATGCAAGTCTGGTGCAGTACTGGCTTATTAATAAGAGTATATTAAACAGAGATCCCCGTGGTACCATTCATTATTGTTGTAACAAATTCTGGAAAGCAGAAATTGTGGTTCCCCTCAACCAAAACCTGCTCATTATTGTCCATGTGAACAGCTTGTCTGATTCATTAAGCGTTTCCCGCACTATGTGCTCAAGAGACACAGACAAAGCAAAGAGGAAAGGTAGGGGAGAGGGAAGATGACGGTAGGTTGTGGTTTAGCCCAAGCGTGCCTGAAGGCAATTATGACTGATTACTGCATTCTTCAGTTGACATGCCCTCACTACACCTGAAACCTGTTAACTCAGTGTGCATGGAATGGCCCGAACGAAGAATCAAACCTGTTTTGACTGCCACATGGCAAATATTATGTTTGGCTGACCAGGTCGCAGCTCAAGTACGCTAGGAGTGATATAAGCAAACATCCTGCTCTGAGAATTAGGGTGTGTGCAACACTCCGCTTCCATATTTGTCTGAATATGCAAACACGCGGCTGTTTGCATTTTTATGGATCCAGGCATGCAATGATGGATTGCGTTTTCTGCGGCTGACTTGCAGCATGATGTGTCAGATGCTGCAACTTTTAAACAACATAGATGTCTAGCACAAAGTCAAACAGGCCTGCATCTTTTGGATAGGCCAAGGCCAAGGCAAAGAAACAATGATAGTATATGGGGACACAAAAACTTTTGTTAGCTGGAGTCATCTTTGTTGGATCACTGTCAAATGAGCTCTGTTTCATCATTCAGGTTAACGGGACATTAGTAAATTATCAGAAGTCAGATTACATTTATTCTTAATTAAGAAAGAGCCCAGTATGGGGAAATACTCCTGCCTGTAACTACGACTACATCTGACTGGATTTAAGTCCAGATGAGCAATCTGGTCACTTTTGGTAAAATTCAGGATGATCTTATGAAGTAGTGATACCTGCTTTTTATTTTCAAGACTGCGTAAGTATTCAGTTGCAACTCACTAGTCAGCTTGTTTGGGAGAATGCCCTCAACAGCAATAAAACTTTCTCCTGAAACGCACTCAAGTTTGTCTGCATTTGAATTTTTGCACTCAACAGGGTCAATTTCATAACGCAAATGTTGCTTTTTCCAATCCAACCCAGTCAAGATGAGAGGAACATCAACTTATATTTAACCCGTGAAATGAATGAATGAAAGAACAGCATCCTTTAAACAGACTTAAGAAGCCACACATCCTGTGTTTGTAAAAGGATTAAGAAGTGACATAAGCCAGGTGTGAGCTTTTCTTTTCCTGTAATTCAGACACAGGTCAATTATATTAATGTTAGTCCAGGCTTCATTCAGACATTCCCACAACTGAAACATTAAATCTCTGATTTCAGCCGTACGTGCAAAATTCTTGCTGTATTTATGTCTGCACTAGCTCCAGTGCTTTGCAACAATTTTGAAATTTGCTGTGCCATTGCCACTAAGGGCAGTGTCTGTGGGTGTTTGTATATGTCACTGTGTTTTTAGCACTCTGCAGCAGCTCAAACAGGGAGCTTTGTCCCCTGGATCCGAAATAGCAAAAATACAGTATAAACAAAATATGTCAGAAAGAAATAGTAAATTAGATAGTAACACTTTATATATAGCCTTCAGCTAAAGACTTCATTCCCCTGGAGTTAAATAGAATTTCTATTTGACTGTGAAAAATATCATTCCATATTTCAAATTACAATGTAATTATATTTTTCCTACAAATATTTAAAAGTAGTGCACTAAAATATTGGGGTAACGAATCAGATTTTACAAAAAATACACAGAAATAATTATACTGTAAGTAAATTTAAGTGCTGTATAACTAATTTGAACTAAGTTGAAGTATTGTGTAAGTACCTGGTAACTTTGGTAAATCATACGTAGACTGTATTATGGAGTAACTTTGCTTTTTTAAATCTTTATTTTTTACTTAGTTATTTAATACTCATTATGTAAATGTGCATGATTGATAAGTACAATGTACTTATAATCTAAGATTAGGAAATATTTTTTGTTTTTCTGTTAAATTACTAACAAATGACCTACAGAAGTACTTGGGCGTTTCTTAAATTTACTTACAGTGTAATTATTTCCTTGACTCCTAAAAAAAACCTAACACATTCTAGTATCCTACCTTTAAGTATCTCTATTATGCCCTTAGGTGCAGGCTGTATTGTAAAGTGTTACCAGTTAAATAGGCGATGTGTGCCATGATGGACTTGTGCAGTCAGTTTAGACTTGCATCGTGTTGAGTTTTATGGAAAAGTTACCAGGGCCGATCTACTAAGAGCACCATCGCAACTTTTGTAGAAAAAAAGTCATCATGGTGCTCATAGAGCCAACACACTGAGATGCCATCAGATTAACAGAAAGGAGTACAGGTCTGAAAGGGGCTTCTGTCAGCAGCCATTAGCGGTCACATCAAAGACTCAATGAAATTAGAGTCTTGCTGAGAGCTGTCATTATAGGGCTGTTTGAGACTCTGCAGGGCCAAGTTCCAAACCTTCTCTCGACCCCACAGTGCTCGGTGGAAACCGACTCCTCTGCATCAGCAGCAGGCGCCACTCGCTGTTCATCCCACTGGACAAAGTTCACACCTGTTTCTGCCGCTAATTAACGAACAATAAAGTGAAACCGGGAGGTGTTTTAAATTCACGAGGGTATGAAAATCACCGCTCTACACGCATCTTCGTGTCCCAAAAATGGAACTGCCTTCATCACTTTTATGTCTTCTCCTCTGTGGTTGATAATGATTTTTCTCACATAAGACACGTGAAATATAAGTTTCCAATAAAGCTTTTAGTTTAATTTTTTCTTCTTTTACTCACAAGTAAGACACGCGGGGAAGATGTGTGTGGCTCTGTAGTGTAGTGATTTAAACAATTGCTTGGAAAGTTGAAAGGTCAGTTGTTCATTTCCAGCAGGACGCCCAAATCCCTTTGGGGTTGCATCTTGAAGGGCAAACATCTAGAGTAACAAGTGTGCAGACAGAAGTAGGTGAAATATCTCTGTCTTTGCACTATTAACCCATTCAGCATGTGTTACTTTCCTGCTTCACAAATGCATGCTTGCATAATTTACCACAGGACAGCCAGGTGAGGTTCACACAGCTCTATGTGCTGATCTCAGGTCACATTTATGTTATACCATGAGAGACAGAGAAATTTGAGCCAGACTGCCAAATGTGTGTTCGCTGACTTTATGGGTGGCCTTTGCAGTCAGGACAATCATTGTAATCTTGACCATGGAAGGGGAAATAGTAGCTCACCAGGAGTTCAGTGTGGCTGTCACAGGAATCCATGCTTGACAGGCTTGCACTTGAAAAGTCCCTGTACTGTGAGTGACTGTCCTCTCCCTCCTGTCTACCGCTTATCTGGTCCCCTCAGCCCCTGCCACACACACAAGCGCACACGTGCACGCAAACACACTACGTTTATTCACCCATCACACAATAGTGTGCTGACAAACTGTCTCCCTCGGCCACCTCTGTTCCCTGCCCACTCGGGGAAGATGACATGTGTTTGATGGCCAAAATCATTGCACTGTCTACTTTCTCTGTCTCCTCAGCGCCAAGCACACCACGACCTGAGAGTGGGGGGTGGGAGGTTGAGCGAGTGGCATGTTTGTACTGCTCAGCGCCTTCAGAAGAGATTTAATGTAGCTGATATGTTGTTCTGTTTGTTGCTTTGTGCGTCGCTCTTAATTAGCTCCACGGACAAACAGTAAGAATGTACCCCCTCAAAGCCACTACAACTAATCAGGAATGCCGAGGAGCCAGAAATGAAGAGAGGAATGACGCTGACCTCAAAATGTCAGCTGGTGTTGCATTTCTTATTGTTTACTCTCACTTTTCCACGCAATGGTGTGCATGATCATGCTCAAGGCTATTTACATATCTGAACTCTGCTTTTTGTCTATATTTCTTATGGAAGGAATTAAAAGGCGCAAAAAAAAAAGGCTTGTGGCTTATTGTTGAAAGAACGGAAGCTCATTATAGGGAAACAGGCTGAACCTTGGCCACCCACGCCATTCATTTGGGCAGCCATGGGGCTCATTATCCTTTTGGAGAGACTACGGGTCAGGCCGCCACAACCTGCCCTCTACAACTGCCACAAAAACACGTCCCACAGAACTCAAAGGTGACGTTAGATGGCACATTACTTTTTTTTTTCAGTCATCTTATTTGCTAGTCAGCCAACAAGCAGGGAGGAGATGACAAGAATGAGATGAGAATAGGTGACATCTGACAGTCACTGTGAGCGTGGGTGATTGATGGTGGTAATGAAGTCATCTGCACCACCACTCTTACTGTTTTTAAAGATTTTGCCCTTGGTCCTGATTTTGTTCAATGTCCCAGTTACAGGGACTAGGATGGGAAATATATTCCACTGCAATTTCACATTAATTTTATTTTTTTGTGTCTGTTTGTAATTATAAATACTCAGCAATACTCCAAAGTTTAAGGTGGCTGGGTGGGCCTCAGCCTGAGACAGATACAACTGAGCTGATAAAAGGCCCGGCTCAGGCAATATTTAGTCATTTTATTTGAAAGAGCCCACAGTGGAACCTGCTATCATTGTTTGTTTACTTATTTCCTTTCCATTGTATCACAGATTTGTTATTGTTATTGACTTCAAATCCTTTGTAACAACAGCAAAATGAAAGTGAAATCAATGCGAATGAAAACAAAAGCCAGGATTTTTGCTCCTCATATTTTTGACAGTGCAAAGAATGCCTGAAATACCATTAGAAATTGCTTCAGAGAGTCACGCTATTTTTCCTCCTCCGAGGTGAGGTGGATGTACGTGATGATTTGTCTGTTTGTTTGCTGGTTTCATCTGCTTGTCAGCAAGATTAAGCAAAAGCTTTCAGAAACTTGGCGGTTGGGCGGAGCAAGGGCAATAACCTAAGCTCATATAACCTAAGCTCTCTTGGTATGCAGGAAAGAGCCCAAGCAAATATCTTACAAGAGGCACATAAAAGGACCCAAACCAAGACTAACAGGACCCAGCTTACTTCACGGTTCTTGCTCGTTTGGAGATCTTCTGTGCGTGTTTATTATTGTAATAGGTGTGAGAGGCCTGATTGTGCTCCAGAGGGTGTTGCATTGGAGAATATAATATTATTCTCATACAGATGATGAAAAAGGATGTAATGAAGAGGCTGCAAAAACTATATTAAACATGCCAAAGCACTTTCCAAGTCTGGCTTTCACAATCAATTCAGCCCAGGCAAACACAGCATCTCCTCTACTGGAGAAACCCCCTGCTGCTCCTTCATCCCAGGCACCCTGCACCTCTTTGTTCACGTGCCTCCTGTGCAATGCAGTCAGAGTTCAGTCTATCTGCTGGAAACGCTGCATGCTATGTGTCACAATGAGAAAGCTCATGCCCAGCATCTCCAAGTACACGAATTACAGACTGTCGCTAACGTTACCTGTAACTTAAACCCTGTCCAATCAACTCCTTGATTCTTATACTTTAAAAAAATACATTCATGAGCAGGATTTTTTAAAGCTTCATGAGACACGTTTCTAACACAAGCTCATATTTGCATCCATCAATATTTCCACATTGTTACACAAAACATAGAAAAATGCACCTTTAGTGATGAAAATTTAACACATTTCGCGTTACTCTGGCAGCACAACTTTTTGGTATTTCACCTGTCTCCTGGCCTGAGGTTAAACAAATCAGCAGCAGAACTTTTCCATGGGCACCAGCTGTTTTTATCTGCTTGTTGCTATTGGAAATGATAGCACTTAGACTCAAGGGCCCTTCCTTAGCCTTGATAGACCTAGCAACCTATTCTGAGCCTCTTGGCTCTTTCTATACCCCTGCTAACAGTATGGCCACAATCTGTCCTTATCACTATCCCCACCATGGCCCCATCTCTGAGTCTGGCTCAAGGATAAGGGAGGGGAAGGAAAATGGAAAACGCTGGTTTGGATGATGTTTATGATTCCCACTCTTGCTGCCCTTTCCTTCTTTACGGCCGTCATTCTCAGAATCCCATGCCTGACTGACAATAGAACAAAGCTGCTCTCCACTCATCTGTGTGTGTCACATGTCCCGCTCGAAGCCCCCCCGCAGTTATGGTGAATAATCTGCGACGGAGCAACTGGAGCACACGGCCACTGCGCCCCTTGGCTCTGCCTTCCCAGTGCCGGCGCTGAATCCATGGCCTGCCCAGGGAGAGCAAAGAGAAGGCAAAAGACTTTGCTGAGATTTCCCTTTCCCTTTCCCCTGAAGCTCACAGAGATCCAGCCTGTATGGGTGGCCCTGTCTGAGGCTGTTTACTCTTAATTGAGTTGCTCACTCAGCCACTGGCCCTGGGGGACACCTCTGTGTCACTTCCTATGATTAACCTAAATTTCAAATATCGTCTAGGACTGCTGCCAGATCTGGTAAGGCCATGAAGTATGCGCTGAGACATCAACAATAAATGAGCAAGGAGAGGAAAAGAAAAGGGGTGAGGAGGAGGCTAAGGTAAGATGTGGCGATTACGCCGCAATAAATCCACCCATTAATACTCACGTCTATAGATAAAACAGAGAGGAGAGAATGGAGATAATTAGGATACCTGGTAAAAAGCCCAACTTTACTGCCTCAGCAAAAGCTATACTGCATTGATGTCACAGAGCCTGTATTGAGCTGGTCAAGTGGATTTAAAAATGGCCTCTCATCAGACTAGGTTCCATTAAACAACGTTGGTGTGGACCAATTTGGGCTTTTTAGCTCTGGCCTAGCTCCAGGGGATAGGATGGTAATGTATGTAGCTTTCTGAGAGTTCGTCTTAGGCAAGGATCCCCATTTCCCCAGTAAGTAGCAGAAGATCAAAGGCTGTGAGTGAAGAGCTATTCTGTCCAGTTCTACACTGAGCCAATCAGACCTTTCATTTATTGGCACTCCAAGAAGCGGTATAAATCACGTCAACCAGCATCGACCAGAGCCTTAGTCATGAACAGTAGCTCACAACAACACATGGATTTGCTGCTATCTTTGATCAATGTGAAGTTATTTAACAGCTTTGATGGGCAACCCCTGGCAAGTACCATTGTTTTCCTTCCTGGTTTTCACAGCTTTTTTCTTGTGTTCGCGCTCACTCGCTTACTTTTTCATGCCTATTTTGTTATCCAAACACTTGTGTGCGTCGGCAACCCTCTCCCTGCCAAGGCACTCATGGAGAAGTGATAGGCATGGGGAGTCTGTGGGCCAGCAACCATGAAATAAATATGGATGGTCATGAGTGAGATGAGCGAGGATCATCTGTTTTGCCATCTGCTTGTGCGAGAGTGTGGATGTAATGACTGTAGTCCTGCCTAGCCCAGCGAGCCCTCCGTTGCTGGGAAAAAAAAATGCTTGACAGAAATGCACACGTGCTGGAGTGCACAAAGTCATGCAAACACACACACACACACACACACACACACACACACACACACACACACACACACACTCACAGAGCCCATGCACATCCATGCAAGCGCACAAGCACACACATAAGAAACAAAGAAACACGACTTGTACCGTACACAGTTAGTTGTTTCCCCTAAAGAGTACAGTACACACCAGTGCCTCCACACTGAGCCACATAGACACAACAGTAACTTCCCTTCTAGGCTCAGGTACAAAGCTCGGGCTGCGGCGTGTGTTCGACTGCCTTGCCTCTTCTGCGAGCACCTGGCCCACTGTGACCATTAGAAATGACAGGCTGACAATTGCCAGGCAGGATTGGTGTTGGTGAGTGTTCAGCTGGCAGTGTCCTACCATGTGACAGTCTGTTAGTGTCTCTGCACGAAGAACAACATGGGACTTGTGTTAGCAGCATCTCTGGGCATTGAGGGGAATAAAAAGCAGCACCAATCCACCAGCAACTCCTCCGCCACCCCTCTGCTCTGTCCCCCAAGCAGACAATCCTCTTTTTTCCTTGGATGGCTTCGTCGCTGAGGGTTGGTAATAGTATGAGTGTATGTTTATAAAAAAGAAAGAAAAAAAACAGAAGGCGAAAAAAAACAGGCTGTTGAATTATACATATTCCTTATGGAGGGTGACACAGTAGGAGCTCTAAGAATCAATCTTGACGCTTGGATGGAATCATAGAGCGCAGAGAAAATGGCAAACATTGCTGTGGCTCAATGGCCTGATGCTCTCATAAATATGTTTTTATGGTCCTGAATGAGTGGGGGCACAGAGATGTTTGAGACTCATAAAGGTGTGTGTGTGTGTGTGTGTTAGACCTTACAGTATGAAGCTTTAAACCTGAGGTTATAAAACACTGCTAATTTAATTAGTTTATACAACGTAAAAATCAGCATTATGTCAATCATGTTCAGCATGCTGTACACCATAAATCAGGAGCTCAGTGTAAGAAAAGGCTTGGATTGCTGATGATATGTCATTCCTCAGTTTTATTTCCATAGGATGGTAATACTATACACTGAACTGACCATTTATACAACAAAGTTACAAATGGCTCTGATGCAAGACAACACTCTCAAATCAAACCTTGTCTCATTTAGCGGATCCTCTGTGGAGAAATTGGACATTCTGCTGCCTCTGATTTTTCATCCATCCTTTGGGTTAAGTGTTGTCTTGGGAACTCGGAGAAAAGCAGGCGGCTGGGGGTGGAGTGGGGTGAGGGAGACTGTTAAGAGGCTCTTGAACTATAGTCTACTGTCAGTGAAGAACGCTGAATGAGAAAACTGTCCAAAAGAGAAGAAAAGAGAAGCACACGAAGCAACAGATTCATGGCTAGGATGATTTGTTTTGCTTGTCTATACCGCCCCAAGCCACGAGCCTCCGCTATCAATGAAATACACTTGAACAAAACCAATCATAGCTCCTTGCCATGCACAGAGTCATGAGATTGGAGTGCTAAAGCTTCTTTATGCAGCTTTTCTGCTCTCTGTTTTTTGTGCTCTGTTCCTAAGTTGTCTGTGTCTTTTTTTCTGATTAGGAATTGTACAATGTTCTCTTTGGTAGAAAAAAAAACTGTACAGAGAAACAACGAAGCAGCCATAGAGCTGTGATGTTTTTCTCCCTCATTCAGTTTGAAGCTTCACCAACTGGCAAACTGTACTGCTTTTTTTCATGCTGCCCTGGCATTTAAGCTGCAGTGAAAGCACTCTTTGAAATCTGTGGCTAAAAAAAAAAAAGTTATATCCATGCCTGCTGATATGTGGTGGCCACAAGACACACCGCTATGTTTTGAACCTGTGTAATTTGGTGATTAATGTTGACCCTGTCTGCCCTTTACCTTATTTATCTCCTGTTTTATTGAACCATAGGGAATAGCAAGGACTGCAGAAACTCTGACTCTGGATGCCAATACTGTGCGAGTATGATGCAAAGGGAGTCCCATACCTCTTGCCGGCCCGTTCTCTTATGCCCTTTAGCTCTCTGATGATTCATCTGCCAATAATCAAACGTGGCTCACTTTCATGTCTTGTATGCTTCAATAAGGCTTAAGAACAAGTTGTGGATCTAAATAGCACAGGCCCAACTCTGGCACCGTCTCTATCCCTCGTTCAGCACGGGGCTAGAAATAGCCGAGATCTGGCCCAAAACGTCACAGGGAAATTGGGATTAAGTTCAGCTTGATGTCGCCTGTCTCTCCTCTGCCCAGCTTTCCACAAGCACTTTCCCAGCAGCACACTCGCATCTTTGTGGGTCACATCACAGAATTCCTGTCATCAAGGGCGGCGGGTTTTAACGTCAGGGACTGTGATATCTCCTCCCCAAGCCCTTCCCTCTCCCTCTTCCCTTCCACCGATAACAGCTAATCCTTGCCTCACATTAAACTGTGACCAAGATCAATTAAAACCCTGCCTCATCCCGATAGCAATCTCCTTCTGCAGCCTATGGTGAGGGAAGTTTGCGTGTGTCTATGTGTATGTGTGTACAATAATGTGTACACATGCGGATGTGCCTGACTCTGCGTGTGTGCGCACATTTTGTGTGTGTGGGTTAAAGAAGGGAGCTATAACAGAGAGTCATCTCCATCCTCTACAGTGGGTTGTAGATGGTTGCCAAGCCGCAGGGAGAGCCTGCCATTGATTTTCATCGCCTCTTAAGCGAGATGAAAGACAATAAAAAACAACAACAGTCATGATCACAGCACTGCTGGCCATGTATGCATATAATGATTATCCATATCTTCATTAGTATTCCTTCCTTTGTTGTAATTATTTTTATGTGGCGCTGGCCTTATCATTGTAATGAAAATGAATAATGCTTAGAGTGTGTTAAATGTGTGTTGTGTGCAGAGGTGCTAAAGTAACACTGCCGAATGTGGGTCTGCACCAGCGTGGTTCCTCATTCTCTCTTTTCTCATTTTGGGATGCGTCCAATCGTGGTATCTCACACACACAAACACACACACACGCTTGTGCCCGCCTATCTTTTTTATTTAGAAAGTTTAGTGTTAGTGGGCAACATTTCCTGTTGCATATGGTGTGCTATTTTCATGGTGCACGGTTGCTTCCAAAATCATTGGCATAACAGCGAGACTGGTTGGCAGAAATGAGAGGCTTGGTTATGGGGTGCCAAATGTGCGTTGGCATGTGAGATGGAGGGCTGGGAAGTGGGAAGTGGGGGACGCCACGAAGATAGGGAGGGGATGGCAGTGTGCACGGCAGGACAGGGCGGGAATAAAGGCGGAGTACAGTCTCCAGCGTGCGGACTGGCTGCCAAGCTGACTGTCATGTTAGCCACTGGGACTGGTTGCTGTGGGCCTCAGGTTGTTTTGGTGCGCACATCAAAAAGACAGTCTGTGAACATGAAAACATAACTCATTCTCCCCTTATCTATCCCATCATCCGCATCTCCTGCACTCAGTTTTTCCTCTTGCTCTTAGGGCCTCTTTTAGTCTGCTCTCCCACGAGAGGCACATCCTAGGTGCTGCAGAATCTTTGAGCTCAGGAGGGGAGACAACATGCCTGCAGGGTTGCCACGACAAAGTGCAGAAAAGACCCGGGAGAGGAGAGGGAAAGGATAGACATGGAGAAGAGAGGTGGTCAGCAGTCTGAGAGGCACTAGACTAACTATTGCGTTATCAGAGATAAGAGGGAAACTGGTTCGGCCGTATTTCTAGCACAGAAGATTACCTAAACTAAACACAAGCTTCTCACTGCATCACAAGCCACAAGAAAAGTGCCGTCTGCCATTTTCACCCTCCCTCCGTTGTGCCTGTGTTTCATCTTTTGCACTGCTGTCAGCACTGTTTCAATTACATTCTGCAGCTTATGTCTATAGTGGATTACACCAGCTCGATGTTCACGTGTAAGGCTCTGGGTTGGCTTGTGCTTGTAGGCTGTGCTAGGCTGTTCTTCTTTTTTATTGTCTAGTCCAAAGACAATGCGTTCTTGGCCTGCGAGCAGTTTCCGCCTCTCTGTAGCGTAGTGGAAAAAAAAAAAATGTGAATGATCCAAATTCAGAACAAAGAGATCCAATTTTGATTTCCTAATGTTGTTGTTGTCGTTTTTTTCCTTCCCTCTTTGTACCATGCTGTTTATTTTTAGTTGGTGGGGCTTTTTCTTCTCTTAGATTGGCTGTGCTTAGTTGTGACCTAGTTTATTAAAAGGGGGGTGGTAGTTTGGCCAAGCCATGGGAATCAGGGGCAGATTAACTTTCTGTTAGTTCTCCCTGGTAAAGCTCCATATGTCAGGGCTGCTGCTGTGAAAAAAACCCCAAAGTCACTAAAACAGTAAAATAACTTGTGGGGTTAACATGCCCACTTCTACTGAGCAGCTGCCTCCCCAGCATGAACAAACTAAAGGCTAAGTTATGCTCCTCTGCAGTGCTGTTGTAATAGCCACAGTGTAAATATCCGAGCTATAAGGATCCATTCAGAGGCACTGAGTTATGAATGTGCCACCACAACACTGCTGATATGTTGTGCATTATCTGCCTGCTTTCGGCTTCTTATGCACCTGAATTAATCGTGTTTACTGTCACTCACTCACTTGATGGAGAATGACAAATGCGGCACAAAGAAGGTTAGCGCTCGAAATAGCTTAGCTAAATAAGAAAACAGGAATCTGTCTAGCGTTACAGCGAAGGAGAAAATTACTTACCCTTTCTTCAACCTACTTTATGTTGTCCAACCCATCAACTAATACCAGCAGTACTGCAAACCTGTAGAGGAAAAGTGCTCACGAAGGTCAGTCATAATTCTTTCGGCCCCACAAACATATTCTTTTAGCCCTGATGTGTGCTATAATTGCATTTCTGAGGAAGTGCACACAACAGGATGTAGGTACCCAAACACCCCAATGCTAAAACATCCTTCAGCCTTAGAAGCTTGTGTTTGCAGCTTAGAGGTGAGCGGATAGCAGAAGGAAGCAGTGCTGCGTGTTGCTTTATTACAACTGAATTTCCAGCTCGAAGGGAATAAGCAGTCATCTCCAGTTTCTAATCACTGCAACCCCAAAACACAGGCTGTGTTTTCCAACAAACACAACCTCCCATCAGCACTAAGGTTATTACTTCACAACTGTATAGAACCATTTGCATTCGTGATCAAGAAAGGGTTTTGTACAACGATCTCTTCATTTATTAGATTGGCTAAAAATGTGTAAGGGATCTCTCCCCAAGTTGTGCTCTGTAACTTTCTTCTTCCTCTATTCTTGTCTGTTTTTTTTCATCTGCCAATTTCATGTAAACACTTATGTGTTAGCCACAACTGTGACTGTAATTAAGCATATTCTGAAGTGATAACCTCATTGAATTTCAAAGCGTTTACGGGGTTATCCAGCCGAAGTCGGCTTACTGAAGAAATCAGGGATCAGGAGTAAATGACAAGAGGATAAAGGGATAGGAGATTGGGAGTAATGGGGAAGGGTGTTGTCTTCTTGTCTTGCTTTACTGCAGGCAGTGCAGGGGCTAGTTGGATGTTTTGATGGCAAAGAGCCTTGAAAGATCTTGAGGGGCGTAGGTTTTAGAATACTTATTTTCTCTGGGTGAAACCCTGAGCCTCGTGCACAGGAATGCATGAAACCGCTAGTATAAACACTGGACCGAGGACAGGGGCAGAATCACCAGTATGAAGTCTAGCAGTTGGGTGAGCTCCAAACATTTAAAGTAATCAGAGTTAACAACACATTTCAAGCTCACTAATCTGCCGTCAAAAACAGCACTAGGACATGTCAAACAGCTACAATAACAAGAAGAAAGACTTGTACCCCACCTTTTCACTCTATGACAGTTGGTTGGGAAAACAACCTCTCCCGCAAAACCCCCGACCCCAACCCTGAAACCTAGAATTAGACGTAAGTGGTTAAGAAAATGGACGAATGGATGTTTAAAGGAATAAGTATGCAAACCCTACTTCAAATGACATTGTAAATGGTGGAGAGAGGCTCAATTCAAAGAAGATCCAAAGTAGTTTCCTGGTTATGCAAACGTGTACACATTTGCATGGTCACACAGGATGCACAAGTGGTCACATCCTGTGTGGGAGACACTTGACATGGACAATGTGTTTCTAAATGGACACAGGATAGGGACATTCTGAGAAAATGCGATGAATGTGATGTGGAATGAGAGCTTTTATTAACTGCGGAAACAAATACCTCACTCAGTTCCCTCGTCTGGCTCCCTTTCTGCTTTTCATTACCTGGCCTGCTTCATCTGAGGACAGTTGGATAGAGCCGCGGCCTCTGCAGAGCATCTCTGCAGGGCCCCCCTCATGGTGGTCCCTCCTCCCCGCCACTGAAAACTACCCATGGCTACTTTTAAACTTGTAGCGGATGATTAGACTTGGGTTGCATCCCAGAACACCGCTCAGCCCCAGCAGGGATTCAGCAGGGAGCATCGCAGCCAATGCATAATTTCTCAAGATGGGGGGACTCACACTGAGCAAGTGAATCCCAATCCTGCAATGGCAGACAAGTGAGAAGCTTACTGAAGAGCTAAATAAGACAATATTGAGCAGATGAGAAGAAAAAACAAAACAAATTTGACCTTTTTCCTCTTACACTCAGAGGTAACACGTTTTTAAGTTATTGTGTATTATTGGATAAAGAGCTGGGGGGGGGTTTCCTATCCCTTATTTGTTGTTCCAAAAACCTTGATACATCCTCCTCGCCTCACCGTCGCCCTCATTTTACATAAAGGGATTTGCAAGAATACACTCTCTTCTCAAACTTATTAAAGGTTTTATGGGTTTTCTAAGTTTCTTTTCATTTTTTCCCGTCAGTTTTTCAGTCTAAATGCCGCGACGATCGGCAATTTTCAAAATCTTAAGAAAAAAAAAAAAAAAAAGCAGCACTTTTTGAAACAACAACAGCAACAGAATAATGTTATGGAGATATTTGTGGGCCTCTCTATCTACCAAATGAGGAGATTGCAGTCTCTTTCATCCAGTTCTAATCAACGCTGAACATGTGGGAAACTAATGGTGTTTTTCTGTTTGCAAAACAGTGCTCGCTTCACCTCTGAGTGGGACAGTATACCGGATTGAACAGATTATAGGCTGTGCTGTACATAACAGCGGGTCAAATGTACAAAATGTGCATCTTTTATTTTTAATGGCTTATGAATATTTAACTGCCAGGGTCACTTAGCAAAAATCCACAGTGGAAATCAATAAATTGGTTTTTTAAATGGAAACCTGGGTAAAGCATTTATTTTCACCAAAAATACTATAAATTACCCTGAGCTTAATCTCTTGAGCACTCTGCCAGAGTGAAAAAAATAGCAATTTCTGCCAGCACTGAGTGTGTGTGAGAGACTTTTCTTTTTATGCATGGTTGAATGTGTGTATTCTTGATGTTTTTGTACTTGTTGTTGTTGTTGTGAGCATTTTGGTGTGCATTTTGCAGTACTGATTGGACTTTTTGGGGTGCCTGTGTTTACAGTGCATGACTTGTTTCGAGTAGGATTTATGTATACAGTACGTGTTTACGCGACTATAAAGGCATCTTTCATTCTGTCATGCTCATAAATTTAATTTCTAAGTCAAGAAACATGAAAAAGGAATTAAAAAAAAACAGACTTCCACTGTGACTGGATGTGAGCCAGCATACTTTCAGCCAATTTTCTTCTCCTCAGCTTTTTTTTTTTTTTTTTTTCTTTATCCAACAGTGAAACGTTTTAACTGGGAGTGATTGTGCAGACCTATCTGCCAAGGGTTCTGGGGAGAGCAATGGTGTTACCATGGTACTCGCACCCCTCTCTGTGTTGTAAACAGGAGCCAGTGATTCCCCATTGGGATGATTTTGCATGCAGGTTGGAGAGAGAAAGCTGCTGCCCCCCCAAATGCATTCCATCACCATCACCCTAAGGGTTCACTGTTGGAGCCTTATTTCGACACCTAGAGAAGTGAAGGCACAGAGAGGTTTTGAGGACATACAAAGGGATGGCGATATTAGGGTAAAAATTAGGTTTTCAGGGGGATGTGTTAGGTGAATGAGAAGCAGAGTATTAAAAAGATAAAGAAGGTAGATATAGAGCTTGGCGAGGACGGTAAATAGAGACCCGAGAGAACGGAAACAGTAAGAGTAAAAATCAGCTGTGATTAAATGCTTTGAAGGTAAAGCTGTCTAAATTTACATACATCAAAAGTTACCCGGGATGATTGCTCTGCTGTAGCCTTGGGGGGAAAACTCATCAGTACGAGACGTCAGAAATCAGCCCAAGACAACTATAAGCAGCACAATCTAACATCAGTAGTTTCTTCAGGGGAACGTTATCGGAGCTATCCCCGGAGGTCTTAGTGAGGCCCCATAGACAGCCCTAGGTTAGTGATAGGCACTATACTGATGAGCAGTCACAAAGCAGCGTGAGTCTGAAACTAGCTGCTATAGCTTAGAAGCCGGTGTCTTATCTCAGGTTTGAATTTTTTTTATTTACTTTTTGCAGTCCAATCCTTTTTTATCTGTGTGATCTAACCTGCAATGACGAGATAAAGCTGTGCTGACTTTTCCATAAATGCACTTATCAGAGCTGTACAAGCTCTCCAATGCCAATGAGATGGGCAGCATAATCACTTAGCATTCAGTATGCATGCCTTCACCCTCACTGCCCCTGTGTTTCACACACTCTTGCCCAGAGACACACAAAGGCACAAACAAATGCACGCATACGCTTACAGTACAGTCAAGTCTCTCACACACACACAAAGCACAGAAGTGCGTACACAAACACACTTTTCCACTTGTGTTGCAGTGTCTACAGGCTATTCACGGTAATAGCTTGGGCTTTCAGCTTTAAGTGTGTATTTTTTTCTCTGCTCCAATCATACAATAGTGCCTGCTGAGCTGGCAAGTAAGAATATCAAACAGCAAATGAAATTCCTGAGAGCCATCTGCACCAACACCAACTTGTAACATGAATTTTTCATCATTTGGTGTGGTAATATTACCTCATTAGAGTACTCAGGCAGCCATTCAATAAGCACGGTCATTCTCCCTGCCAAGACTGGATCAGCAGTTGTATCAAAATGGCTCAGTTCATTCACCACCACCCCACACACGAATATCTTACGCTTAATGTACGTGCATTACACCGACATTTAGTGAAGATCGTGCGTGACATGGATCAGAAAGCAAATGGGACTGTGTGCCCGATCAAATAGAGATATTCACAGTGCCTAACTGCACATAAACACTCCCAATTTTTCCTCCATCTCTCTCATACACAGTCTTTTTATCTTTTTCCGATCTACTTGTCTGTCTCACCCTGTCAGTTTCACTCATTTTTCCACTACTGCGATCAAAAGATATCAGGCACAGTGAGGAGCGTGTGTATGAACGAGTGTGTGTTGTGATATACATACAAATATCCCAAGCAGCTCTAAGAAAGTATAAGTCACTCCGATGTGTTATATTCATTACATCCCTGGCTCTCCACCCTTATGCTCCCTTGTAGCCTGCAGCTGCGAGCTCTTTGGGTACGTTGAAGTCTCCTGATGGAGTCGGGAGAAATCACTATTTTCAACCTGGCTGCTATTTATTTGTGGGATGAAAACATCACAGATTGGGACACTGCAGCATCTAGCAGGTGTTCAGCACACTTGGTGAGGAAGGGCTAGCTAGTTATTTATTAATTTCTCTAGCTAGGAAAACATTTACATGTCTTTGCTGCTGTGTTTTCCCATGTGTTGCAGCAGGAGTATGTTTTTTTTTTCTCTACTTTTCTTTCACAGTAGTAGATTTTCTTTACTATTGCTATTTTCACATCATGTAGCCAACAATGGTAGATTTTATAATATGATAATAGCAGCAAGCACACAGGTTTAAAAAATCACGAGTTACAAGACTTTATTTTAAGGAGAGTTAGCGGCGTCCCTTGATAAGACTTATTTAGGAGTAATGGAGTAGATGCATCTTTTTTTGGTGTAAGCGTGGGGACCTAAGGGAGGAGGGGGGAGCGGGGTGATGTCCTAATGCTGTCCATTAAAGTAGGACAGTGGGTGATGCCGGCTGCACAGAGCAGAGATTAAGTATCATTGTAGATGTTTTGTGTGAGTGTCTTTGTGTGTGTGTGCAGATATATTTTGCATACCTTCATGGTGTCTTGGGAAGGTCACTTTTGAAATGTAAAAGATTGCAGATTAACTAAACAAAGAGGCAGCTCCTGGTAGAGCATTATCACTTGATGGCATTGCACCAATATTTGTCCTAATGGCTCTGCTGACCTATGTAGTCTAGAAATATGGCAAAAGAAGACATGCCTGCATGGGGAAGATGCAAAACAAAGGCATGAATGCTATATTGTAATATAAACTTTTTCATTCACTGAAAAAGCACGAATTTGGATATTGGTCCAAAGGTTAGCTGGTCGAGCAAATTCTCATTGGCTGAACAATCTGCAGTGTTTATTTCATTAGGAGAACAGTGCAAGTTATAAATAGTTTTTCATGATGAATCCACTAGTTGTGACACTGAGAGGACAGCATACCTGCTTAAAAAGCGAGTATATCGTTACAACTTTGATCTCGCACAACCCCATGCAGAATGCTAAATCTAACTTGCTAACATGTACATGTGCACTGCGTTAACTCTGACTCAGCTCCAAACTAATTAACACCACATCCTAAAAAGATGTCAGTGTGGCTTTGTTAAAAAAAAAAAAGAATGGCCTAAAAATAGATGCAAACTTTGCAAACGGCAATGTTCACTGTAGGCCAACTTGGTTGCATTTAGAGGTTTCTGCCAACTTTTATGTTTAAAGCTCAAAGATTTTGGAGTGAACATAACTGGACTGGCTTATTTAGGTGTCTGGACCCTGTCTGATGCTCAAAAGAGTGAGATGCAGGGTACACCTCTGGACAGGTTGCCAGTCCATCATAGACCTAATGGTATCTTATTATGTTTGGTCTTATTAATATTTAATTAAGTTCACCCAGAGACCGCTTTTATGGCTCCACAATCTGAAAGTAGCAGTAACTAAATGTGAAGCTTTTACTCTCAAAAAAACAAAACAAAACTATATTTGTATATGACGTGAATTGTAACTGAAATGTATTGCTCAGGATATGAGGTCTCCAAGCTTTATTCCTTAAGTGTTTTTATGCTGGGATCACCAGTGAAAACATTTCTATTTTCATGAATCATATTGAAATGGATATGTGCTTGCTGGTTGGCTTTGAGTCTGCTCCATTACAAAATGTATCATTGTATCATCATAAAATATGGTACAGGTACTAGCTTTTGTGTTTATCCCTAACCATTTTATGCTAATAATGCTAGCAGTTAGGCTGCACTCACTCCTTTAACTCTGCTCTCTTTTAATAAGTTAATCCAATATTTTGAATCATTAATACTTACTGCTATTTGACATCCAGATCCTCTCTTGTGACGTCACACACACATATTGCTCAAGAGTTGTCCACCATATTTTTTATTTATTTATTTAAAAGGGACAGTGCAGTTTAACATAGTTCAAGTGCAAGACATGATACTGATGTACCGCACATAGGTTTATAGCTACTGTTAATTTTCA